>VFLP01000064.1:0-265127 GCA_007182795.1 Xylaria flabelliformis | reverse complement strand
ATAAATAAGGTTTTTTGTTTTAAAAAAAAAAAAAAAAAAAAAAAAAAGGAATATCAAAAAACGACACCTCTGGGATTCGAACCCAGGCTCCCGAAGGAACAGGCTTAGCAGGCCTGCGCGTTAACCACTCCGCCAAAGTGCCCCGCCTTTGTTGATGACTTTCTGATTTTCATTATGCTATATATATTGGTCCTGAGAGTAAAGAGTAGTCCAGGTAAAACCAGCCATCGTTCTGACCACACGGGGTAGCGTGCCTTGGGGGATTCGACCGTTCCATTTCCCTCGACATACCTAGTGCCTGAAGGCCCAACATGCTAATGGCAAGATGGAGGCTCGCCGGCTACAAGGAGAGGGCGGTCAGGGGTGGGTTGGCATACATCCGTCGTAAGACAATGAACATCTCATTTAGGCCCAAGAGACCTCCGGAAAATATTGTTTTCTCTTCTTGGTATTTGCATTCGGAAAGGCAGAGCCAGACTCGAATTAGGTCATGTTTCAGGCTAACAGTTGCTTTGGAAAACGACATACAGATCTTGGAGAACCGTGTCCGGTTTATCGATATTCATCAATTCCTGCATTTTGGTAACAAAAGTCATATGTAAAAATGTAAGGTGTAGTCTATGCAAAAGCCGTGAACAAAGAGCTGCAGTGCAATTCGAGGATCGAGAATTGCCATGCAGATGAAAGAGAATCAAGGACAGGTGCGCAAGTAATAAATTTGGTAATCTAACTGGATGCTTACCTGTGTGTGTGCGGCTCCCGATTGATTACAGTATTGAATGCAACCAAAATTATTGACGTAGTAATAAACTACTTATATAATTTGGCATTATTCGAACGAGGCTACAACCTATGACCCCCCAGCCCTCACAGACCTACAGCGCTATTTGTATGCCTTGCAGTTAGGTAAACGAGAACTTAGGCAGGAGCTCGGGACAGGACTTTAGGGGTTGGCAACTGAATATACAGCTGATACAATGAAAATTTCTACTTATTGGATCGCCTGGCAACTTGATGTCCTTCATTTTAGACATTCGTCATTTTCTAATCTGGCAACTTTGTTAAAATAATCTGTACGCAACTCGCCTATTCACCATTAGTACAAACTCGACATTTCGTATTACTCGAATACCACGAAGCGTTAAATAGAGAATTTGGTAAACATGAAGCGTGAAGCCCGGGGCTTGGCTTGACAGAGAACGGCGGCGTATTTCCCGCGATGCCATGTTAGAACTAGCTTCCAAGCCTCAACTCGGGGTCTTGTGGTCCGAAGACGACGGGAATGCCTTGAGATTTCAGGTGCTCGTAGCTGAGGAGAACCCGACGACTTATATGATCCTGCTCTAGAAAGTTAGCCTTCGCATTTGGGGGAAGCTCCCGCTCCAATTCATATTGCGATGCAACCAACTAGTACATCGCGTCATCAATGAGCGAGACCAATGTTTTCAGATCGGTCAGGCAACCTCGACTAGGACGACCACTTTTACGAAATGCTCGCTCACGTCTTGACACACCCATTATGGAGAGCTCAGAAGTCGTTCCTCGTTGCCGCGCTTCAATTGGCAGTAATATGTCGTACTGGCGATCGCAGGTGTTGACCGCTTCCCCTGAATTTGACTTTGACCCTTATGGCGCACTGCTACAAGAATCGGCCGCCTGACTCGCTGGATCGAGCATTTAAGACATTTTCGATTATGTGTCTCAGCAAACCAATTCTGAAAATCTAGCATCGTCGCCCTATTTCGATATGCCGGCTGCCATAAAAATAAACAGTCCGAATATCGCAACTCTGGGTCCTATTAATTCACAGCCCAGGGACTTGAACTTGTATCCTCATAAAGTAGCCATTATTACTCTTGAATTAGTATATGAGATTATAAATATAGTTCAACCAGTATTACAATTGACAAGCTACGTTCGAGCTGTACTAGGAATCTATAGACCAAGTTGTCTGTAACCAACACCTTCCACTCAAAAAAGACATACCTTACTTGTTACGGCGATTTGTGATGTCAAATCGTAGAGAGTCAGAGATGTCCCCACGGAGGCAGCTCTGTCTCGATCCAACAGATTTCCCGGCCAAACCGACACCCCGCAAGCGATCTAAGTCACCAGACGACGATGCAGACGTCAGAAGACCCCCATTTGCGACATCTGAGCTCGCGAAAGTAGAGCGCCTCTTGAGATGTACGACAACGCCCCTGCTACTCAGTCATCTCTTCAACAATCCCCAACCGCTCGGGAATCAGAGGATTAACATTAGAAGCGGAAGAAATGGATAGGGTGGCATGGCATCATCTCCCTCGTCAGCGCAGCTACCTGATGTTAGGAATGAGCCTTACTTGGTTGGGTACGATCTTGAGGAAGGGCCCCTTTCTGACTTTAGGTACGAGCCGCTACCAGAGTTACCAAATCTACTGACGCCCAGCGCACAGCGATTAACTACAAGAGGTCGTTGTCATAAGTGACAGTGAAACGTCTATCGACCGCTTGAGAAACTCTACTCTTTTCGAACCTCCGATTCTTGGTACGGACTAGCGCTATACAAAGGATTGATTGCTAACGGGACATTACTGTCGAAAAAAATCAGAAGCTTTTAGTTCGTTAACTCAATACATGGCATTATGCTCAGAATTAGAGCTTTGGGTTCCGATAATCTCTATCCAACAACTAAATATATTCCCCATCTCTGGACATTCTAGTATATAAACACGCTGATGAACGGTACACCCGAACCACCATCCCTGCGCCAAATAGAAAAAAGGCGCTATAAGAGCAGATTAAGCTTACTGATAGTAGACCGGGCGAGGAGATAAGACTATTCTCTACGAAGTCCGGGCTAAGGCGATCCGGTATATCCTAGTGCAAAAAAGAAATGAAGACACGGCCAAATCGCCATGGTCTACTAGAGAGGTTGGACCCGTTCATGTTCTTGAGAATAAGTCTATGGGGCTTATGCGAATCCAGTGCGAATTATAAATAGATATGTTGTTGCCGCCGCTTCAAACCTAGGAGGTGACAGCAAACAGCATCACGTCCTTTGTAAAGGGATTTAACTGCCGTTGAGGTGCTTTGGTTTGGGTGATGTCTAGGGATTCTGGAACAGACATAGTCGGTAAAGCTGTCCATGAGCTTAAGAGGTTCATAGTGACAAGATTCGGACGTTTCAAATCTAGGAGTTGAGAGTTTACGTGAAACTGCGAAGACCATTTCTTGCCTTCTGGCGAGCGGTCTCCCATAGCAGCCGCATTCTTTATCAATCAGACCCTAAATAATACTCTCGTCCCGACTACTAATGATGTATATGGGCGCTTGACATCAGAGGCATCTTTAGGTATGGATAGCGACAAAGGTCAATGAAAAACAAACTTGTTGTAGTGAAACGGCTACCGGTGACTGCAATAATACCCGTGAACCCCAGCCAAGGAGGAAATAAAAAGATTTCGCATTATAGACCGACAAGAACTAACAAAATCAATAAATAATGGCGAGATCATGTCAAGCAATAGATATTCACTTATTTTAGAAAAATTTTATCGATTAATTGAATTGAAAAACTGAATGGTAAAACCTAAAAATCGAGGGGTGTATGGCTAAGTCTGTACAATGATGCGGGCAACTTAGTCACTTACACGATCCGAATTACACGATCCGAATTAGTATTGTGTGAAGACCTTTAAGGCCTTCGAAGACTGGTTTAATATATTATTTCATTACGCAAAATCAAAATCACTCATTGACAAAACAGAAAGCAGATAATATCAAGCATCATAACTATGATTCAGCGAGGTGTATTATTTATACTCTTCAAATCGACACCCGTTGGGTTTCTGAGATATATCATATTACTAAGTAACTAAGGGAGGAAAATGCTACATCGTCTTTACATATTCAATATGTTCTTTTCATTGTTCTATACCGGAATATGCCGAGTTCTGTTCCCTCCCATCAGATTTAGTCGGCTTCAACAGCCATGAGCCCCAAGTCTTACGCATCCTTTTCGGGTTAGCTTCGACCTGCCTTAGCTGGAGAGACTCGTACTCCTCCCTAGAGACCCGGACGGTTATTCTATTCGCGAATTCCTGCATTCCGCGGTCGGTCGTGAGGTCGACCTCTCTATTCGACTTAGTATTCGCAGCCACAAGGTTCGAATCGACCCAGTTCATGCCCCCGGGCCCATGGAATAATAGCGTGAGAGGCGATCCTTTCCAGACGGGCAGTCTTTGCCGATATGTTGAGATGACCGTGAGTAGGAAGAACACAAGTGTTAGGCCTGTCAGCACGGCTGGTAGAGCAACCCAATCCCAGTTCACTTTGACGCAGATGGCGTAGTGATATTCTAGGCCGACGGCACGCTGACTGTGGGATGCGTACCCGTGCGTGCGAATCCACAGTGTCATTGCATCTGCAAGCTTGCTCATAGCGTCGCTAATGCTTGTTTCATTGACATGCGCTGAGTTGAACAAGGAGAGGAGCTGTGTTGGGCCCAAGTAGGTAGGTTGGAGTGAGCCGTCCGGGTACTCCCTCTGGACAACCCCAGTAATGAACTGGTTCAGAATGAATGTCCATATATCATCGTTGAAAGACGCATCCATGGTGTAAAGGCACTCGTGCGCTAGTAGCGACTCTGGAAATACAGCATCTGCGGACGTGTCAATGCGGGGATTGAATGTTACATTATATGGGAGCCAACGAGTGTTGTTGTCGACTGCATAGCCTGCTGCCACTAGCCCCTTTCTTTCAACATCATTGATGCACTTTGTGTCCACGAGTCCGAGGAAATTCTGTAGGAAAACTAGTCCGCCCGTGGACGCCGATTCGCCATATCCCCACGTCATATTCGCCTCAGATTGGTCAACCAGTGTCTCCGTTAACCGTCCACCGTCCACATTAGCGGTATAGCTACGAACGCAAGGCTGGAATGAGCAAGTAGCAGCACCGTATTGCCGACACCACCAGGTGTTGTTCGATGCTGCGTTGTCGCAGCCTGTCCTATTGCCCCCTCCATTTGGGTCATAAGGCGTAAGTGAGACATCTGATTTCGCCAAAATCAGGCCCATATCGTTTCCTAGGCTGATGGAATTGATGGTATTTTTAGGGGTGGAGGTGTCAAGGCGTCGAGGAATTTTACCGACCCCAAAGATATTCTGTCTCGGCGTGACAACAGTAAAGTTTTCGGTGTCAATTTCGTAGTGAAAATTTAGCGACAGAGGCACGCTGGCTGAAGTTAACGTAGTGGTTAAGTTCCAGTCGGCTATCGCAGCCCCCCTCGGAAGATCTGACTCATAACAACTTCCCGGTTTCGATTTTCCATCTTGATATACCATGCAGTGCTCCTCGACCTGTACGCTGTCGGATACATCCTCACAAATGCTGCAATATGCTAGAGTGCTGTACTCGGTATTGAACGTGCAATTGCCTGTACCGCAAGTAAAGTCTGAGAGATTCTGGGGCGTGTAATATCCGGAAGCAAGGGAGCCTAAGAGGTCCGACGGAAAGGAATTCATATCGTAGCTCAAATAATTTGTACGGGGTACTGATGCCGGCTGGCCTTCATTTTCGAATTGCTTGCAGTCTACAGGTTTGACCAATTGCTGAATGAACGGATCAACCGCGACAGCCGTGATAATGATCACAGCTGCCATAGCAGTCAGCGGCTGGCGGATATGGTGTCTATAAAGCCAAGAAAGAGATCCTAAAGGCCCTTGTGCAGCTTCACGATACCGGACCACATCCTTTAATGGTCTCGGGTAGAGGAACCAGCTCCATTGAAGCTGACCAATCCCGGAAGCTAAAATTAACAACATGCTTGCTTTCATGACAACGGCATAAATAGATAATAGAGCATTGATGGTGATCGAGAATGGCCATTGAGGCAGCGGCTGTCCATCGTGGGGATATAGTGTTGCTAAGATAGCAAACAAGGAGATCAGAAGGAGACAGCAATTTACTATCTCCCATGTCCAGGGACTCCAATGCCTTTGTTTCCTTCCAGGCTGCGCCCGCGTTTCCTGGATAGGTTGGAGAGTGGAACTGAGGCCCTTGAAAGAGTCATTGATTGGAACTTCGTCGAATCCCTGAGGGGGACCAGGCTGGCTGCAATATTCGGCTCCAGGGTAATGAAAGTTAGACACTGGCTGAAAAGCATACTGCTCGTACTGTTCGTTTTCTGAGAGGGGAGACGGTGTCCATCGTCGTACATCTGGCACTGTTAGCTCCATTGGAAAAGTAGTCAAAGCAGCATTGAGCTGCCAGACTCCGGACTAGATGATTAGAACATTATCCAGTTCTTGGCATGAGGGACGGGACTTCTTCCTATTTATCTATAGCTCACTAGCACATAGGCTAGCGGATAGAGAGGTGAAACCCCCGGAATCCCTAAGCTTCTAGGCAAGCCCTATAAAGGTGTTAACTTTTATAGATTACCCAATAATGCAACAGTAACTACAGCATGTCATCCGAATTCGCGATTACCAACTAGGTACGTTTATATAATGTGATGCCCTCAGTAGATCTAAGTACTTATGTAACGCTGATACCCCGCCCCCGCTACCCACTACCCGGATAGGGTACTGTATGTGGTGTTACCAGCGGACCGAGCCAACAAGCTACCGATCTTAGATACTTAAGGTAGGCTGGCTCTATTTTTAGCTTCCCATGGTGGAACCTGCCTATTACAACTACACCTAGCTAAGTATCTACCCTCCGCCACACATAATATGCATGGCATCCTGTCGAGATCTATAAATAGAATACAAACTTGGAATACGGTACGCAGTTAGTTTCTAGTTCAACTCGTTGCTTAATAACTCAAACGTTGTCATTTAATAACCTTGGCAGAAACTTTCCAGTTCCGTGTGCGTGATATGTCGATGCTCAACCCGACATCTAATGCCAAAGTTCCGACTCTACGGAGTATAGAAGATGAGCAGCGTACAGTGACGCGCATATTCCAATATCTGGTCTGCAGTTTAAGAGGCTGCAAGTGTTGGTAGTTACTTTAGCATTAACGGCTTCGTTGCCTCTATCTGTGTTTAGTCCTCTTCGTCACATGATCAAATTGATTCTTGACCCTGCCCCCCTTCGCCATTCTGTATCGTGATACGATCGTACGACTTAATTACGTATAGGTAGGTACACGCCGGTTGGCCTCTGCTCTTATATTTGTTGAACTATAATCGCCTTGGTCCGACTGTCATATCGTTTAGCCTGTGTGCATTGTCCTGGTATACACACGCATCTCTGTGAACGGTAAACAAGTCCCGCGTCCTGGACATATACGTTTCGAAGGCAGTACCACTCTACGGGTGTTTATTCCAAAACACATTACCGAGCTTTCGTTTTGCAATTTTCGTCGTCGCTTTACTGACTTCTTCGTGATATAGGCAATTTCGTCTCTCTTGAGTGCGTAATCTCTGTAGATGATCTACTTCTGTTCGCAACTTTTCTAGTCGCTAATCGTTATGAGCTTCTTGTAGTCGCTGACGAAGAGCTTCAAAATCTGCTTCTAGCTTCGAAAGCCGTTCACTAATAATTCGAGCCTCTGTTTGTGCATCAGTCAGCTGGTAGGGGGAATTGTTGGCCTCGCTGTCGGCCTGGGCGCCTAGTTCGGGTTTCTTACCGTCATTCTTCTGTGTTGAAGGTGGGTGAGTGGCCTTTGCCTTCGTGTTAGAATCTCGAGACTGAAGCAAGTGAGCTTGACGATATTCCGTATAAGCTACACATTCTGTCTCGCCATCTTTCCAGGAAGGAGGTGATTCTCCAAAGATCCAAGGATGATCTTCGGCTTTCAGATCCTTGCTCTCGAGGGCCATTGCCCATGCTCTTTCTTCACAAGTAAAGGAAATGAAGTCCTCTGAGATTCTTTCTTCTTCTAATACAACCTCGATACATCTGTTGAAGAGTTCTTTATGGAACATGTTGATATCAGCAGCACATTTGCTTTCAGCAAGACCGGTAGCTTCTGACATGCCTAAAATGACATGTCTTCTTCTCAAACGCACTTTCGCCGAAGCGAAGTCTATCTCAATACTCATATTGTCCAATTTTTTTCTCTATAGGAAAAAAAAGGGGAGAAACCAGAGGAGCGCGTATCTGATTCGAACACGCAAAGTTAGCTACACTCGAAAAGGATGTTGATGCAGGACTATATTGTTATTTGCCCGCGAGCCGTGCTTGTAGACGACTCGCGCCAGAACAACGTAGCGCCGCGAAATTTCTTGCGCTGGGCCTGCAACGTGATGCGAAGGAAAATAAATCATATAATTGATATGATGAAAGCTAGAGACTCACAGTTGCTGCTGCTGCTGCTGTCGCGGGTGCATGTGTGTCATATCAACAGATGCGAGGGCAAATGGTTCAGACAACTATCTGCCTACTTACTTACCTTTGGCGTATATGATGCTAATTGAAGAATTTTATTCAATTAAACCACCATAATTACATGCCATTGTGGTATCCATGGCGATATGAATAAACTATCTCATGTACTACCATACTCGCTATAAACTCATAACTTGTCTTGAGTAAATGAAGTCTCTAAGTACCATTAAACTCGCCATAACACATTGCAAACGGAACTCTGTTAGTACATGTCCATCAATGGTAGTGCACGACAGTTGAATTACTAAAGTTACCTGGGCTTTTCATATGAACGAAGAGTATCACCTTGGGTCTCCGGTTTTCACTTACACCGAGCAGCGGCGGCTACATCGAACATTGTACATATGTGAGATTGCTTCAAGCTTATTCCTGCTACCTTGCGATGCCACCCCACTATTCAGAAGGACATATTTGGCACTGTGGCCGTCACTTAATCGTCGTTTCTGGAGCTACATACCAGCATGGGACGTTGTACGCATAGAGTACCTACTATCCTACGGATTCTTCGAATGTAAGTGTTAGGGGGTGGTTCATAATTGGCACCATTCCATTCGCACTTTGCATAAAACTTTCTATGTATGGGTTTACATAAACGGCTGACAAGTTTAACAGCGATATGTTCTCGGTTTCTTGGTCTTGATTGTGACTCGGCGTCTTTTTGCTCAAGGTGTGATTTGGGACGCTACTCACGGATGGACCCGGTTCTGCTGGGTTCGGTTCTGCTACTCTCGGGTTTAGAAGTCTGGACAGGACGTTCCGATGAGAGATACAAAGGCGCCCGCCGCTTCCTTAGTGCACTGATCAGTGAGTATTGTCAAGGTGATGGAAGACGTCTCATCTATCGAGCGCTGAGAAAAAACGTGTTCCTCTTTGCTGAAAGTGCAACTACAATGCATCCTCTGCCAGCATCGAGCCCCTTATACGAAGACGATACCGGAATAGAGGCTCTGTATTACATGCTCTTGCGTCCACCAGACCAATCAATGGCGTTTTTTCCATTAGCTCGTCTCTTTGGCTTGGATTTATTTTGTGTGTTGATCGATAAATGGGTGCTATGCTACATAGACAAGGCGCGTCTGCCGCGGATCCCGCTTCGGGGCGAGTTCAATAGATGGCCGAGTTCTGGTTGGACTATCGACGATATTTTCCCCATGGTTGATTTGCCTCTCGATACGCCCTTTGACATACCTATCGATGATTTGCCTATCGATTAGAGCGTCATCTGTCCAAGTGCGGCTTGTTACGACGCGGGTATTCGAATGCAATCCAGGATGGGCGAATCGTTGGCATTTGTGATAAGGATTAGTATTGTACAACAAACATATCATGGATCATATGGCGTGGGGTCAAACGTTATGGCGAGTCGGACGGTGCGAGCAGCAAAAGAGACGGAGATGAAGTAGGATGTGCCGCGAAGAACGCGGCGTCGGAACGGGATGCTTGGTTTGAGGGTTTCTTTGATATATTAGTGCGGAATGCGAACCCGAAACTTTGACAACGGTCCATAAGCTAATAGCAATCCTCGACAAACTAAAAAAAAAGCTAAGGTGATGGAGAAACGTGGTGCTGAAATTGTTGTCGTATCCGGGAGTCATGCTCCTTCTTTCATCTATCGCCTATCATCTATCGTCTAGTGTCTATGTCTTTCTATAGTGCGCGCAAAGCTCTAAGATGCATGCAAAAAGCTCTATCCTTGATTCTAAGAAAGGTGTTATCCTCTAGAAACCCATGTATCCATGTCCTCTCATACCCTACGCCCAGCCGATCTTGAATAGTCGATATTCACTTTCATCCCCACGTCCAATACCATTTGGTCGCGCAAAACGTTCCTCATCGAGTATCGCTAGCACACGACCCTGAGAGTCACGCACTCCATCGCGTCCATCGAATGACGTGCGCACCGTGCCGCCGATGCCTTCGAATTTGCCAGTCGTCCGTACCGTCAGCATTAACCAGAAGACGCCATCTGGTTTGAGCATGCGCGCCGCGCAATCTCGCAGCCATACAGCATGCTCTGGATCGTAGATTACATCTGTCGCGACTAACACATCGGCTTGTTCGTCCAACGGCGAAGAGAGGTCGGCAGTCTCCCAGTCGAGTGGAGCAGCCTGAATTGATACCGACTTCTCTCGAGTTGAGACGGAAAAGTTCTTGTTGATGTTTGCTTGTAGGTTCGCGAGGACGGTCGGGTGGAAATCCGTTGCGATTATGTTTGGCGTCAATACACCCAAACGTGGTAGAATCTTGCCCAGTGCAATGCCCACGAGCCCTGTGCCAGCACCCAACTCGATGATGCGCGGTGCAGATCCAAAAGATTGCTTGGTGAAATTCAGACGGGCGGGAACCGCACACATCAGCTCAGTGAAAATAAAAGCGGCACCCCAGCTTTGTAGGCCAACATCAGTATGGTCGGTATCATTTCTGCCGGCTAGGCCATCTGTGAGTTGCACAGTGATAATCTCGCTGTTTTTGCTCTCCCTGTGCTCTTCGGTTTCGTAAGAGTCCAGATTTAGCGTGAAGCGGTAGTCTCTTGTGATCTCGGTATCTTCATCTTCTTCCTCATCTTGGCTAAAGAACGAAGCCAAGATAGACGATGCCTTGTCGATGGCGCGCTGTCGCGAGTCTTCGCTCTCAAAACACATGAGCTCTTCTGCCCGTCCCAAAAATCCCGTCAGCCAGCGCTCGGCGAAGGCGCGCTCATAAGGGTCGTCGCGTAGCTCAAAACCCTCTTCGTCCTTGCCGCTGCCTTCATCGTTGTCGGATGCATAACCGGAATCTATTGCTGCAGGCAGATCCTTGTGCGCTGAGCTTATTTGAAAAGCCAGTGAGGTTGGCAATCGAATATAGATCGCGTGAAGGCCACCCAATGCATTTAGGATACAGGATTCACTTTGGTTGTTGAGCGAGCAAATAGCAGGGAGGCTGCTCGACGGAGGCAGCGGGCGCCTCGCTGGGCTCATTTGCAGCTGAGTGCCCCTTGTCTAGACGATGAACGTTGAGATGACGGACCCTGAATTTAGAAAGAGAAATTCGGAAGATAAGTCTGGTTGCAATCGGGCAATAGTTATTTTGAGAGTCGTGAAAGTGGGGCTTATCTTAGGCCTGGACCAGTCGAAATGAAGCTATCGTGAACGTGGGTAGTGAAAATTTAAGCCCCGGATTTCCAATTGTGGATTTGTCAAAAAGGCGGCCCCAGACCGACTCACCCACACCAACAGCATTCTTATCTATCTATTATCAGGAAGTTAGATGGGAGCAAGAAGGCGGTTACACAGATAACATCGTGCTCAATCAAACGTAAAAGTTTCCTCCAAGGGCCAATTGTTGAAGGGAAACATTTTATAATTCGTCACAACTCTGCATCTGCATATGTTGAGGACAAGTTTTGAATAGCTAAATTGTCAAGTATGGCACATACCACACACGTCAAAGCTTTTCAAAGAACCGCTCAAACATCAAGTCCAATCGCACGGTGAACTTTTCGCCATGTTTCACTTCCTGTCCGGAATGCCACAGCATCCTCTGTTGAAAAACTAGAGCTTTGCCAACTTTCGGCTTGACGTCGAGAAAAGGAGCCTCGTTTTCTTCTTCCGTGTCGTGCTCCATCTCAGCGGACTTCTGCCGATTGCCGACCTGGCTTGCCCAGAACCGTGTCTCCCCTCCACCACTTGGTTCCCCATCGGCACCTTCGGGCGCATCGTTAAGGTAAATTTGACATGTCAAGAAGCTCCGTTCATCCTTTCCCGGGCGCGCATAAAGTGCATCGCAATGCGGCTTGAAATGGTGACCCGGTTGGTAACGCAAGAAACTTAAGCGCTCATTGGCTTCTTTGATGCGCCAAACAGTCTTCCTCGCGCCCACGCTCGCTTTGAGATGCGAAGGGCCAGCAATAATCTCAGCCAGCTCGTTGCCCTTCCGTAGAGCTTTGACTTCTTCTGGTAAATGAGTAACAATTCGATCATAGAGTGCCGATGCCCATTGCGGGGAGAAAACGAGGATGTTTTGGCATTCCCGAAAGGAATTCCCCTTGCTCAGGGTCTGCCAATCATCACCAGCAGCGTTCTGAAGCTTGATACATTCATCAGGGGTGAGCAGATTGTCGATGGTCATGGCAAAAAAAGAATTATAATGTTCAGCTAGGGGTGAGCTGGCGAAGTCAATGGGCGTAACAGCCAACCCCTCGGGGCCAGCAGGATTGATTAAGGGCTCATGGCCCTGCGATGGAGAGATATCCATTGTAACCGGGTAGAATGGCCGTATCACGAAAACCGGATGAGAGAGCCTTTATCTAAGGAAATAAGCAGAGGGGTATACAGTCTAGATAGTGAAGACATATTGCTAATGTTGGCAGACATTAGCTCTTAAACAATGTGAAATGGCGAGATAATGTTGGCTATGACTCAAAGCACAGAAGATGTCGGTAGATCAACATAGCCTCGCTCGACATCCCGTGGCCTGGAGTTGGTGTGAGGGGTCTTACCTTGTTACGAATCTAGTTGCAGGCCCATGCTGTACATACAAACCCGCTGCAACCTACCTAACGTACCCAGTAGTTATACTGTTGGCTGGCTGATGCTCTGTAAATACAACATGATATCTTGTCAACTTAATGGTAGCTTAACTGCAAGTATATGATGACGATACGTAAGGGACCATTTGGGTTTACTTTAAGATTTAAATTCTATACCTAGAAAGTATCTTACCGTACTTTGAATAGAAGTTTCTCAAGTTTATTTCAGGCATGACGCATAGTTGCGATGCAGGAGGCAGAGCAGTAATAGAGACAGTGCGCACTCACCAATAAGCGCTTATTGATACAGTTTACATACTGTGTGCGGAGCTGAAGTGGTAGGTATTTGAGGCGCCCCGCCCGCTCAGAAACAGGCGCCCCACACTACAGAAACCCATCGTTTCGTAAAAAAAGCGACTAGGTTGAAAATCTACGTGCACCCGGATTGCGACAAACCGCGAAGACGACGTGACGATCAACAGCTGCATTCCCCCACGAAAAGCACGACTCTGCCTGGAGCAAGTCCCCTTCCTATTTTATAATTAGTTTTTCCGACGACGGTCGTCACTCCCAAGCCTCGATTCGCTTGCCCAGCCCCGTTGTCTGCGACCAGCACTCCAGCACTCCATCACGAACGACGACGTTTCGACGTATCTCAGGAAGTTGCCTGTCACAAGACGATAACTTCTACTATCGCTGCTACCACCGCTACCGAGACAACGTGTCGCACCTTCGTCAAGGCAACAACGTTCCCTGCCTGACCACCTGAGGCAAGACTGATTGATTGTCTTGCTCCTAACCTCGCCGGTGCCCCTCCCCCTCCTTCTACCCTCCACCTGAGACTCTCTCATCTCTCCAACTTCGACCGTAAACAACATTCTGCTCTCACCGCGCCATCCACCTACGATCTCATCCCACACCTCCCGAGCTTCTCTCGTTTGCCACAAATCCAACACCCGACCACTCTCACAAACCATCCAAGATGTCTGAGCAGGTCGACCTCACTACGATCCCTATCTCGCCTAATGGCGACAAGAACGGCGAGAAGGATGCGGCTTCTGTCGACAAGGACCAACTCGTGACAGTATTCCATGACAAGGACAACTTCAACGTCAAACACCCCTTACAGAACAAATGGACGCTCTGGTTTACCAAGCCGTCGAGCGGTAAGGTAAGTTCATTCTGGGTCGTTTCTACTCAGATCGCATCTGTCTCATCATTTATTATCCATGCGTTATCAAGAGATTCGTTGAAACTAACATCCTCTTCTCCTCTGCCTCTAGGGAGATAATTGGAATGACCTTCTTAAGGAGGTCATCACCTTCGACTCGGTTGAGGAGTTTTGGGGTATCTACGTAAGTATCCGCCTGAATGTCGTACATATCAACAGAGATAACTAGCAGCTGCTTGCGAATCAATCAACTGACCAGCCTGTCTCCCTTCTAACAGAACAACATCGCACCTGTCTCCGAATTGGCCATGAAGTCCGACTACCACCTTTTCAAAGAGGGTGTGCGACCTGAGTGGGAAGACATCCAGAACAAGCACGGTGGCAAGTGGTCTTATCAGTTCAAGGATAAACGCAGCATCGACATCAACGACTTGTGGCTGCAGACCATGATGGCAGCTATCGGCGAGACCCTCGAGGACGAGGACGACGGCGAGGTCATGGGTGTCGTTGTCAACGTCCGAAAGGCCTTCTTCCGTATTGGTGTTTGGACCCGCACCATCGGCAAGAGCATCCCCGGCCGCGGCGATGGCGATGTCGCTGGTGGCAAGGGCCGATCTCCCGAAAAGGGTTCGAAGGTTCTCCTTGCTATCGGCAAGCGTTTCAAGGAGACCCTCAACCTACCCGAGTCTGAGACCGTCGAGTTCTCGGGCCACACCGACTCTGCCCATTCCGGTAGCACTCGTGCTCGCGCTAAGTTCGTCGCTTAAAACTAACTAGCCTGCGGGCACAGGCGGGGATTTGCGGCTGTGAAGGTAGGCCTGTTGCATGGCATAAGGTTTCTCTGGTAGGAGATTACGAAAGAGCATCACATCTGCTGAGGAACGCTCGTTTGCTATATGTAAGACTGGAGGTAACCGGCATGTATAATCAAGAAACGTGGTACTCGATATCTGCCTTGCGTTTCCTATAGCATCACTTTACGAAATCAAGGTTCACGGATGGCTCTGCATCCATCACTGGGTTCGACAGAAGACGGTCCGTCAGATGTAGGACAAGTTAGCAGAGCATAGTACGTAAGGAAAAATAGAAAAAAATCCTACAATATTGTTGAAGGTTAGGGTTAAAGACGACGACGGGTGGGTATACACTAGCTATTGAGTTTGATTTCCTGTAAAGCATGTAACAAGCCAGGTCCTTTTTTCTGCATACCATATAGCATACAACAACTCTGCATATCCATAAA
Source organism: Xylaria flabelliformis (assembly GCA_007182795.1). NCBI lineage: Eukaryota > Fungi > Ascomycota > Sordariomycetes > Xylariales > Xylariaceae > Xylaria > Xylaria flabelliformis. The sequence goes on along the minus strand of VFLP01000064.1, from coordinate 249,821 downwards.
AAACTATACCACAACGCCCAGTCCGGTAGTATCCTAATTCCAACGCAGCCCCATCACGCTAGCGCGACTCGTATCGAGGATAACGTGGGTTGCGGTGTCCGGCATTCCGCGCACCTACAGCGTCGAGATGATGCGTTGGAAGTTCTTCTCGTTAAATGGGCGCAACGAGTTATCAGCACAAGCGAATTTGCAGGGAAGGTGGGAATTCTATTCATGTGCGTTAGTTTGATATCCTCACTTCTATCACCTACTAATAGGCATGTAACTTACCATGCACTCCGACTCGCCTCATTATACTAGCTAGAAAATCTATTGTAGGATGTGAACTAGTGTACGATGAAGTTGTGATCCAGCAGCGTATTTAGAGAACGTTGGACCTAAGTTCTGATATACAAGATACAATTCAGTTCAGCCCTGTATGATCACTCAAATATAACTTAGCCGATCCCGAGAGCCACTTCGCTGTATAAGTATCCTTTGATGTCTGTTGCTTGCATACTACTGTTCAATTCGAATCTTCCCTTTCAAATGCGCTGTCAATATGGAAGCTATAGGTAGTACTGATCATCCTTGGGTTCCGAAACTTTATGTTCCTCTCCGCCGAATCCCAGATGGAAAACCGCTCGGCCTTCACTAAAGATCGATTCCGCTAATTTGTCTGACAGTTCTGTGGCTCCCCACCGCAGCTTTCTTTGACTTAAATCCACAAGCTTGTTATGATAAGAAACCCCACCTTCTTCAGTGGTGCTGAAAACTTCTGTATATTCTGCTCGTGTGCCTATGTAATGTCCGTATGGTCAGCTTCTCATCGGTAGTAAAAGAGAAAAACTAAATACCAGCCTCGTCAGCAAATGACTGCTCGATCTGGTCGTTCTCCGAGTTGGGGACGTGGCAAGCTGCTGAAATTACCAGAGAGTTCCAACCCCCGGTAACCATATGACCTTTCATCTTATAAAAGCCAAGCAGTACCGGTGGTAGAATTACAAGCAAGAAACTTGCGACGAATAGCACAAGGAAGAAAAGAGGAGAAAATCCAACGGCGATTAAGGATCCTTCGGAGACTGAACTGGGGCCCTCGAACTTATAGAGGCCAAGCGATGGATACCAGTAACCTAATGTTTGTGAGTAATATTGTCACATACTAGATATCAAATCATGCATACCACCTTCATTAGCATATAGAAATACCGCGTTGGAAAGCACCCAATGAAGGGCTATGCTAATAAGAATCAACGGCACACTGTGTCTGTAGGGAAGCTGAAGGCGATAGCTTGAAACCTGCTGGCCGGCGGGATATGAGACCCGAAGTGGTTGGTATGAAATGCTGAAAGCATTCCACTCTTTCTCGACATTGAACTGAGTCAGAAGAGAATTGTAAGAAAAATAGCAGACAGATAGTATCAGCTGTGGGGTGTTAGCAAGCAAAACCGTGGCAAAGTAACCAGGAGGATGATGATAGTCCCAGGCTGATATAGATAAAACTCCATCGGAATGGTCAAGGGATTCAGAGCTGATATTATAATTCAGTTGATGTTCATATTGAGACAAGGGAATTTGGGAACACGCCGGGGTTCCACTTACTAGTCATTCCGCGTTGATAGCGATGATGCTGCAAAACCAGCTGAAAGTAAAATTACGCCTGCAAAGAGCAATGAATAGGTTTTAATCCAAGTTCCATAAGGGATGATGTGCCTGAGGCGGCGTAGAGGCTCTTTCCACCTCCGAGGTTGAATTTCTGTTGTCAGTTTAAGACCACTATCCTGGACATCGGACCAATGTTTTCTCTTGTGGAACTATAACATGGTAATAGGGTTAAAATATGTTGCTTTGATTTGACGCTAAAGAGCCCTTTCTGACTGACCTCAATCCGCCGCGCATCGACGATATCCAAAGTACCAAGCCCTTCGGTGACAGGGTCGGGATATAAGATGAACGATTCAATTGCATCTCCTGGAGTGACGAGGGATGCTGATGGAAGCTTCCAGACGACAATGCCACCTTGTATTACTTTGATAAGAATACTCAGTATGACCATGAGGAGAAGTACGTTTGATACACCAACTTTGCAAGACGTCTGTATCGGTTCAGCCAAGCAGTGGTCAACCCGAAGTGAATCAAATTTATCGTTGAAGTTCAAGCCCTTTTCGAACAGAGTCTTATTATGAAGTCTCACAGCTGGGAAAAAAGATATATTCCAGGGCTCATGTGCAGTCAGTAGTGTTTTGCTGATGTCAAATTGATATTCATCCACACCCATAGCTCCGAGACACGTGTTCGTGCAAGTATCATCTCTGCCTGATGACGATTTTTCTCGCGTCGTGTTGCATTGGGTTGAGAACCAGAGTGAATTGATAGTGCTGGGAGGAATATGCGCATCCCACCGCGCGGCGAGGTTGGTAGATGGATCGAAAGTAAAGATATCTGATCTTGCCCATCCTCCTTTAGAGGCAGTAGAGTCAAGAATCAAAACGACATCTCCATACTTCCTCCTCGGGTTACAGGAAGCATATTCAGAATAACATTGTGCAGCGCTCAAGGAAACCCAGGAATGGGATTCCTCGGCAGCAGATGCTATTTTCTGGCTAACAACGGACGTGGCATTCCAATATTGGTCTATAGAGACTGTCTCCCCGTACCCCCCAATGTAAAAAGGTGAAGGTTCCCAAGCTGGCTTAGCAACGGGCCCAAGGCTTCCTGCAGGCGAAAGACTAGCTCCTGGGGAGAAATAGGGCGCTGCGTGAGTAAACGCCTCTGTGGCCATTGTCAAGTGCCATTGATGCCCTTCATATGTTGTTTCAAATACGGAACTGTTGAAGAGTAGATGGATGGGAATAGACGTAATAAGAAAGACAAGCCAACTGGCAGACTTTGGTTTGGACAGATGCCGCAGATTCTTGATCGACGGAATTCCAATATCGAGGGACTGAAGCCAACTGTGTGCATGATTGATTTCCTGTCTGGAGGGAGCGTTCAGGATTTGCATAAAGAAGTTCGACGATGAAAGGACCGCGGTTGATACCACATTGATTAAAAAGTGAAGGAAAAGATTGAGTGTTGACGACGTGATACAGCTACCATCAAAAATGATGCTGGGCCGAAGTAAGGAAGCACCCGGTTGGGAGATGCTGATCAACAGGCATATTAACAAGATTAAATCACATGTACATGCTAAAACCACGTTGATAACAGCAGTACGTCTCCACCCTTTTTGAGAGAATGATTTGCACATTCTCATCTAGAGCCGTCGGTCTTCAGCCTCATCGTGATGGTAAATATTGAATATGTGGTGCAGATACGCAAGAAAGGTAGTCTTGGGGATTGACTTGCCTTCAAATAATCTGACAACACAAGATCCATTGATAAAGGGGGTGGCGTTAATTATAACATGACATGCATCTTTCGGTGAAACTACCCACTCAGCAAGAAGTGGTCATAGTTTCATATAAAAATGATGCAGTCATCGAGGCTTAGGACTGCCACATCTTTATATAGAAACACGTAGACATTCCGGCACAATTTGTCCCAGCCTGCCCTTCTCATCTCATCAAAATTCACGTGGCAAACTCGCAGGACGTCTGACCTCTCGACACTTCACATCAATTCTTGAGAGTCGGCTGGAAGAGACGCAATGAATGACTTGGTTTCAACCCAAAATCGGCGCTCTACAGCGGACTGCGCCGAAGCCTCACGTCTTCCTCGTTTCTATGGCGCTCTTGAACAAGCTTCGAAGTGCGCCGAGTTGTCTAGACCTTTAAATCGAAACAATCCGTTGTTACGGCTTCTGCGACTACAGGCGGCGACCATTTACTTACTTCATGTCCTGTCCATCGATCCAGGTATCGGATTTAATAGTTCTCTGATTTCGGTAAGTTCGCTGCGTTGGGATAGACTGATAAGTGAATTTACTCAAATCGTAGTGGTAGACTTGTCCTCTCGTTTTCTGGGACCTGATCGGCTTCGCTTGTGCAAGGAATAAGATCTCAGTGATACCTTTAGAGATACATCTATTCATTGAATTTGTCTTTTTTGGGAGTTATCTTTTCCTGGTTGGACTTAATACTGCGGAAATTACTGAAGAAGTGATCTTCCGGAAAGAAAACACCGGAAGATTTGTGCTCAGCTATGCTTCAGTTATGGGCACTTTACTTTGTTTATTTATCTCGTGCGTAATTAGTCTCTGCAAGGATCATGACGTTGAATCTAACCGCTAGTTACCCAGGTCAGTTTGTGCCGTCTACTTCTACCTTGACATTCGCGCTTATCCAGCCCATCGGCGATATAAACGAGACCACCACAGGATAAAACCCATCATTGCTTTTACCGAGACAGGTAGCCCCATTGCGGTGTTTCCACCATCTCAAGATATCATGTTACAAAGACGCTCGGTTAATTCCCCACAAGAGGTCTACGTAGACCGGAATGAATACGAGGCGTAGGCGGCGCACCATATATTAATATATTGGAATGAAAACGATGTATGCTACGGGATATGGGAGAAATTGGCCGATAAACGAAGTTTACATTGTGGAGTGTTTATTACCAAGCCTCTTAGTGTAACGACTAGCAGTCGTAAATGATACCAGCTAGTCGAATTTACATCAGTAGGTAAACCCGGCCAAGGCCTAATTCCTTAATGAATTTTTCTGTAGCCTTTTCACTGATAGCAAGGTTGGTATTGTTCGTGTTTGCAACAAGGCTCGTCGGCACGTTTATCTTGTACACAAAACTCCCCGATGTAACAACAATTATAGCACCTATATACATATACATATACACTCTGAATCTTCCTTCAGAGATCCATAGTATTGGGCACACACGTATTCCATGTCTCACAGGTAGAATGGAGCTAGGAGTCGTATCCTGGATAGTGAGTTGAATGGCTTTTGAAGGCGTGGAATGGTATGTCGTAATGTTGTAAGTATGTACAAGTTGCGATGTGATCTCTTGAGGCGAGTTCGCGTCTATCTATAAGGCATGTTAAGTACCTTAGGGGTGTATATATCTGCCAGCCGATTTTCAATGCAGTCCCATATAGAAAACTCCTTGAATGCTCCATTATGTGTGCCCTTGAACCGCGCAAAAACCAGAAGATGTTCTACGTCCGAGAACTCACATCTCATCTCCGCTGAAGTCGTCCAAGAAGACCTGGCGAAGAAGGTTTTTTTTATTTATTTTACCCATCGCATTTCTGGGGATATTCTCGACAACCCTCAGAACTTGGGGGATCTTGTAATTTGCTAACCGGCCCTTCAGGGCTCGGCGCATGTCCATCGGCTTCCAGCCGTCGGGGCAGATGGTGCGATCGAGAATCACGACAGCACCGACCTTTTGTCCCCACTTACCTGATGGCACGGCTAGAACAGCCGTCTCGAGCACTTCCGGCAGTGACAGGAGCTCACGCTCGACTTCTAGCGCGGATACCTTCTCGCCGCCGGATTTGATGATGTCAGCGCTTTGGCGTCCTAGGATGAAGTACATGGGACCCTGGGCCCATGTGCCGCTTGTGCCGCTGGCAGCAGGCGCGGGCACGTTCCGGCGCACAGCGACATCACCCGTCCTGAACCACGGCCCTTTACCGTCCTCAGCAGGCACGAATTCTTTAGCAGTGGCTATGGGGTTGGCCCAGTATTCGCGGAACACGTTCGCTCCGCGCAGCTGAATCTCTCCTGATCGGTCAACCACATCCGAAGGAATAATCTCGTTCGTATCGGTATCGAAAAGGCGCACTTCAACGCCCGGTAGCGGCCAGCCCACGCTACCATCCACACGGTCTGCAAATTCCAGGCCGCAAGATAGCGCCATACCGACTTCGGTCATACCGTAACGTTCTAAAAGCACATTGCCTCGGCTGAGGTCTTTCCAAGCCCGCTTCACTGGCGTCGGGAGTGCGGCAGACCCCGAAATGGCAACACGCATATGTTCAGGACTTGTAGCAATGCGGCTGGCCTCAGCGACCTCTGGAGACAGCGTCTTATGTATGGAGAGTAAACGCGTATAAACTGTCGGGACCACAGTGAAGAAAGTTATTTTTTCCTTGCTCATATTCGCAAATTTGGCCTCCGCTAAGTTGATGACATTACTGTTCGTGTGTGTTACTCCATTAGATAGTGGGATTGAGCTAGTGGCTTGTGGACGGACCACCTCATTCAGGTCAGCAGTTAGTTGGCTGATTCTGGCGGTTTCCTGGGATGATAAGACCACACCGGCCGTTTCGGGTGAAATAGGCCCGGACGCTAATCGAATGATACCGTATATCTCTGCGGCTATTTGACTGATTCTGCTCGTATCTAAAGGAGATAAACCTGTGTCTACGCTCACAGGGGTAGTAGCACCTGTACTGCATGCTTCTGAGACGGTGCGACTCAATGTGCTTGGTAGGGATACAAACGGAAGTCCCTTCGCTACGGTGTTCGAAGTGCCATTGAGGACAACACCATCCTTTACTGATTCGAGAAACGGGTTGGCAAACCGCCGCCATACGGTATCCGCGTTGAATGGGAAAAGGAACTCTATTGTACTCCCCGCAAACAGAGGGGCAACGATGGCATTGACCGTGCCATGAATGTGGTGCAAAGGTAGAACATGAAGCAGCCTATCTTGTGGCGCGTACTTCCAAGCCTCGATTAATGCGCGTCCTTGTGCCGTTAGGGCGGTTTCTGGGATTAGAACACCCTTTGGTCGTGCTGTCGTCCCCGAGGTATACAACATCATCCCTGCTCCTTCTGTGTCGGTATCGTCCGTGATCGCAACCGTATCAAAGACAGTATTGTCCTGACCAAGCCCAAGTCGCTTGGGTATTTCAACAGACTTAAGGGTGGGTTTGAACTCAGGGTCTGTATTGGGCGAAGGTTCGGGCCATGGAGTCTTGAGTACTTCTGTCGCTTTCGAAGCAAACTTGGCCGAATGAAGCAGTAGCGACGCTTGGGACTGTGTAAGGATATATTGCAGCTCGGGTGCAGGGAATGGGGGCGAAAGAGGCAGCGCAATTGCGCGCGCGGCGAGGATAGCGAGGAATGTCACTATTTCGTATGAGTAAACCAATTCTTTGTATATCTTGCAAAAGTGCGTATTCTGCGTTGGACATGTCTCGTACCGACATAATCATAGCTATTTTCTACGAGGAAAGCAATACGCTCCCCGCGAATATCCGTTTTCCCCGCTGCTTGGTATATGTGGTCGCGTGCCCGACAGATATCCGGGAGTAGCTCGCCATATTTGAAGGACCGGCCTGAAAGACAATGCGCAACAGCAGTAGAGCTGGGGTCATGCCGTGTGATGGCATCGAAGAGAGGGAATTTAGGCAAAGTGAGGGTGGAAGCCATCCTGGATGAACCGAACAACGTCGCAGGTTGAATGGCAAGAGAAGTGCGCCAAAAGCATGGGGAAGGACTTGACCGAGGTCTGATTGTATAAGTAGTGAATGCACGGCCGGGTATGGACCTAGAAATTGTGGCGACGGAGAATGGGTGGAGAAACGAGCGTTGAGACCGGCAGATCGTGGTGGTCGAAGCAGCAGCAGTCAGCAACAAAAAGTTCGAAATATAGACCATCTCACACTGCTGCATCCCCCCACCAATCAACCACATTCCGATTCGGGAGGTGGGCTGCTGCACGGATCGGTGGTAGTTTCAGGGGCACTCTGGATCTTGACAAGTTACAATACGGAGCACGAAGCGGTATTTCTACCAGGCTGCATATAGCATGCTGTAGTAGTCATCAAGTAGTCATGCGTTGCCTGTGAAGGCAGCACGGGTGTGAGCTAAGATATCGATATTAAGATTGTAACATTGACGTGATATGAGCGAAATAGCTAATATGATAGCAATTAATATGACGGTAGCACTAAATGATGGCCAAGGACCCGAGACTGGGATGACGATGAGAGAGGCAATGGTGTAGTGTGATACTTGCAGGTCAACGCTACGTACCTGTACGAAGTACTACCCTTTCATGCTGCCAAGAGTGTTTAGCCTGCGAGGGGTGGTGAAACATTAAATGGGCCGGCGAATAGTCGACGCCCAGAGACCAGAAAGTAGGTGGTATCAACCCGTCAAATCCGTTCAATGGAGCTAGCGGGAGGTTCCCATTGCGTGGGGTGGTGCGGTCGATCTTTAGCTTTTCTACCTGTAGCTACTTACGCACTTAGGTAGGTAGGTAGGTAGGTAGTATGCAGCGCAGTACAGACTTGTTCGAATCTGTTGAGATTCCAATCCTGGCGGGAGTTTGGCATGTGTGAAAGTCTTCTACTGGCGGCTTCGATGTGTTGGGGAATCGCAGTTAACGAGAGCCTTTTTTCCTCGGCCTAGAACTTCGGCCTTAGAAGTATGTCCCGTAAACCACTAATGCGTACTAAGCCAAGTTAGCAGATCAGGTAGGTATTAGCAGGGGCCCGAATCGGCTATGCTAGCGCCCTTAGTCATCGAACGACCACCCAACGGTAAATGGTATGGTAGTACTTGTACCAGAGGGTCAGAGTCCGTTGAGATATCTAGAACCTCACCCAGACATCAGATACACAAGCTAATAGGTTGCATTGATGTTGCGCCGAACCACGGTCGCAGCTTTAGCACCGGCTGTGCCAATCAGGACATCATCTGCGCTATTATTCCCAAGACGTTTATTGTCCACCGCGACGATGGCGTCTGATACTCCAATGGAGGATGCTATCCGGACCAAGGTGAGATTTCCTTTTTCGTGTTGTTCTTATGCTACCGATAACTCCGCGTATTGCAAATGAGAGAGCGAAAGACAATGTCAGTAGAGCTTATAAATATCATGACGGACTCGCTACTAATAATCATGGCGGTGAATAGGTCACCGAGGCGCTCAGCCCATCACGACTAGAGATATTTAACGACTCACATAAGCGTAAGCCAACATAATTTTCCCATTCACGACATTCCCCTGCAATTTCTTGTATTCGTTTCCCTCCCTCCCTCTCCGTGTCGTGCATGTACACTAACATGATATCAGATGCTCACCACAAACCCATGCAAGGCAGCACATCAAGAGAGACACATTTCCGCGTTGTCATAACTTCCGAGGCCTTCAATTCTAAGATGCAACCCGCTCGTCATCGTCTCGTTTATGGCCTCCTGCGTGATGAGATGGCTGCTGATGGTGGCATTCACGCTTTGCAATTGCGGACCATGACGCCGGAAGAAGAGGAGCGACAGAAGGCAAAGGAAGATTCCTAGAAGGCATGGTGATCAAGGAGTATAGAATATCAAAAGTGCTATTCAACGCATGGATTTGTATGACTAGACGGCATATGTATGAGTATGTGTTGGGTCATTTGGAAGCGGATGCACAACTCATCGTATCTCTACTGTGCTTGTGATTTGTCGAGATGTAATGGGGTTCTGTACTAATACCTCAAATAGCATATTCAGTATAACCTACAAAGTTATCAAACACCCTCGCAAAAGCCAACAGCAGACGGGTAGCTATGGAATATTCTTGTATTTGCATACGGCTGAACTAAGGCGGGTATCTAACTTCCTAGGCAGTAACGAAAATCACGACGCTCAGAAACTCCTTGCATTCCTACTGTACAACTTCACTGACATTCTCGTACAAGGTATTATAGTTTTTACTTTCGCCCAGATGTGGGGGTGCTTATGGGAGCTGAACTGGCAATGCTTTCCCTTCCCGCCATTTGTTTCTTGAAATGTTTTGCAAGGCGGCGTCTGCGCCTCTCCTCTGGGTCTTCGTCAGTCTTCGCATTCCTTTGTCTCGCGGTAGAGTCCCCGGCAAGAGAGTTTCGAGTGGCGTTCTTAGACCGTTCCGAATGGTTGCTGGCCGTACTACCAGAGTCAGACCATATTCTATTATGGGCACCTGGGTCAAGGCCTAATGATATACGCTTAGTCCCTTCGGAGCGGAGGTCGTTGGTTGCGACCCTCTTGTGCGTTGTTGATTCTGAGAAAGATCGCGTTAATGCTTCGCGTTGCACTGGTCTGCTTTCTATCCCGCCAAAAGATTTATGAGCTGGTATTCGCTTATCGATCGCAATAGTCGGCGCCTTTGGTTTTAGAACTGGCGAGAGCCTAGACATCCTAACCCCGCCTCCGGCCGCCTCCACTGAGCTTCGTATCGGATCTTTGCCTCTTGATTGTGTATGCGTGAGTACTTGATTAAGTGGACCGGCCTGGCTACTGGGAACCGAAGCTTCACTCAGCCCCTGGCTAGATGACATGCCCAGAGCCTGTCGAGCCACATCTAGTTCGTTTGGATAGAAATTGAGTATCGACTGTAGGTTCTGGCGGGTCACAACCCTTGAAGTAAATAAAGGGTCGTCATCTATCTCATTGTACCACTCAATCGCCCTCAGCGCCTTTCGAGGAGGCTTCGCATCGTCGCAATCTTTTACATAAGACAGGTATCCCTCGACCCAAGCTCGGATGAAGTCGTCATACAAGGACGTCCGAATTCTGCGGTGCTGTAGCTTGATATATATACATGCCGTCAGAAAGTCTTGTATAGTTCCGGCATAACTCGGATACGTAGCTAAGTAATGAGCGAAAGGCGCTTCCCAGCTTTTCGACGCTAGGATTGGCTGGGAGGGAGAGTGAGTAACAGATTGAGGCGAGCGAATAGCATATGATGGCGAAGTGCGTATTTGTACAGGAGAGTACTGTCTCGATGCTGAAGGAGTATGGTGTATTTCGGAACTGAGACTGGTGTTGCACATTGATATTTGGTCAGGTGGAATATCCCAGGCTGTTGGTTGTTTTTTGCCTTTCGTAGAATGCTCCTCTCTTGTTGATGGTATGATGGATGATGACATATTATTGATAGACAGTGAGCCTTCTATATCAGTATTTTTACCGAGCGCAGATGCGACTCCAACAAGGTCCACGTTAGTATTTAGGTGTGATGACAAGACCCCTGGCTTGGGTCCACGATATAGTTCAGGCACGCGATTGTATATATGTTTCCGGGATCGAGGTTTCAACTCCGATTCCAATCTCGTCGAAGCACTTGTGGAGACACCCTGCATGGACTGTTCAAATGTGCAAGGAACGACCTGGGCTGATGGAGGTGTTGCGAGAATTGGTAGAGCTGATTTGTTGATGGACTCAATATCGTAAGCAAGGGCGGCTGGTACTTCAACCTCTAGCTCGTCATCGGGTCCCTGGCTGCTCTGTGGAAATGGAGCTAATTTGAATTGTTCAGTTGGCGAGGTTGGGATAGTTGGCTTAAGTGGTGATTCCTCAGGTATTTGTGTGATGAACAGCTCACTTGGTTCCTGACTTTCAAACCTTGGTGGTCTTAGATGAGATTCAGGACTTGGTGTCCATCCGATTGGCTTACCGGGACCATCGTCGTCGTTATCGCCGTCATCGCCGTCATCGCCGCTCCGCTCAACGTGGGCGGGGGTTGATGATTGGCTTCCGGATGGCTCAGGAACACCTGTGTCACCTTCTGCATCACTCGTCGTCGCAGCAGCTTTGTCCAATTCTTTTGTTTGTTTTCGCCGCGTATATGAAGCTTTCAATTGATCCAGCACCTGAGGCGGTACATTGATGAAACCAGTAGATCGTTGACTTAAGAAACTTGCCCATGACTGATGGAGATTTAACAGGTCTTTCTGAGCGCTAGGAATCTTGACAAGTGGACGCCGGATTTTTGTGTCGCCGATGATATCTGAAGGAGACGAATCTGGTGTGCACGAGGTAGCATCAAGAGCTGGCTCGACATTGTGTGCCATGTTAGCACTTGACAGAAAGTCAAAATTCACCTCTGGCGCATAACGCGGCTGTCAGTTCGTGAGATGCCGCTTATCGTACACATGACACAGTTGAGGGATGAGGTTGGTTCTAGCAGGCAATCTGTGAATGCTCGTCACAATTCGGTAAGAGAGTTACATGATACAAGTTGTTCCTTGTAGGTACTTCTGTCGTTGTAGACTGACGCGGCTACGACAACGCGGCAAAGGGCAATAGCGGGGAATGAAAGGATGCGAAGTCACGTGGATTATCTGCTGCCAGCTAAGTAAGGTTGGCCTAGGAGGGACGCTACTGCGAAGTTCTGCAGCCCCACCATGTACTCAAAGATCACGCCAGACAAGCACTATAACCCAGGTATCTTTAGCTTAAGATACCTAAGTTGTCCCATGGGTTTGGCAGCTGCATATACTCCACCACCTGCGTCACCAATGCCCGAGAGAATGAACCCTCTTTTCTCCAGCAAGGCGCCCGACTTGTACAACGCTGTGCTCTATATCCCCTTTTAATTCTTTCGATCCTTTTAGTCTCCAAGGCTTTATACCCTCATTTCCAGGGATAGGCATCTTTGCCGACTCCCGTTATCCTGAGTTCTCGTCATGTATCTTGTTTGACGACTGCCACGCTCAAGTAGGCTCCGTTTGGCTGTTGATTCAATAGGGACTGCCGCATTCTGTTGTTTTTCTTCCACTACTCAGCTCGGCTCTGTCTATCAGGTGACCACCCGCTCGCACGATTAAGAAGACTACTGTAACTATCCGTGAAGCTGCGGAGAACGATAAGTCTATAGGTACTGTATCATTGTACGCGTTCCTACAATGAAGTAACGTCGAAATCGAACATAATCTCATCGTGCTTATGAAATCATTTTCGAGCTCCCATCGCGATATCCGATTCCCGTGCCTGTCCTTAATCATCCAGTTAGCCTGCGACCAGCGTGGTTACGGCAGCCATGTCCGGGAAAAAGCCTATACCGTCCCCTATGCCAGCACCGAGCGTTCTCTCCCCTAGTGAAAGGTCCCGTCGTCCCTCTACGGCCTCCTCCATCGCTATAGTGCCCCAGGTCGATAAAGAACAGCTAGCCCAAGCGCTCGACAAGATTCATACCTCATCCAAAGAGAAGGGCGTGCTTACAACCTTCAATGACCTAGCCCCGCCACCTGAGTCTATCGCCGCGATCGAGAACAAGGGCTTCAGTGGGGACTTAGTTCAGAATGGCCTTAGTGGGCTATACTCTCGATTCAAAGAGGCTGTGGGGGTTAGCGGGAAGGACAAGGACAAACCTGCAGTTTCAACAGTCTCTGAGAACCTAGAGCCGCCTCCTACAGACTCTACTTCCCGGAAGAGCCAAGGTACAGCTTCAGGGCAATTGAAGATCAGTGCACCTTCGTTACCGAGGGTGGATACCGGCGTGACTGATCTGACCTTCAATACGTCAGCCTCTGATCCCGTTGAGTCCTTTGCCGCTACATCTTCGGGAGTTTTGACGAACGAGAGCCAGACACAGCAATATCTATCCACGAAGGCATCTTCCGTCAGCAATCTTACAAGCTTGGCATCGTCAAAGTCGGCTTCATCTAGCCGCCAGAGTATTCCCCATATGATCAAATCCACATCAAGTATCGCGGCCGCAAACATTAGCAACGTTAGTGCCTTTCGAGACGTATCACGTCCTACATCTTCCCGGACTGAAGAAAGCTCCAGTCGAAGCAGCCACAGGATAAGCATCACCAAGGGGAATGATGTTCAACCAGTTATGTCACCTGTTTATGGCGGATCCATGGGTCCACTCCAGTTGGATAAGACGTCAGTTTCGAGCCGCTCTCGCCGTGATGATGCGTACAGCATGGACGGTAGCGTGGATTCACCGGTCAGTCCTGTTAAAAGTCCTCTTCTAGCAACTTCGAAAGCATCTCTCCCACAGACAGCACTGTCCGACTCAGGTTTGTTAAGTACTCAGACAAGGCCGACTGCTCGACCTACAACTCGACGACCGGCGGTGATCAATCGTATCAACCGCTCTCGGGCATCGGATAGCAACTCGAGATCTTCATCTCTATCACGGGGAACAGCAGAAGCTAGCCCGGTGAACACATCTGCCCATAATAATGTCTATCACGGATCTTTTAGCCAGGCAAATCAACATCAGCGCATGAAATCAGGAAACTATAGAATACCAGGGACAACGGTAGATGAAGGTGCACCCGAAGTCGTAAGCGCGAAGCTCGAGTCGATGCGCAAGCAGGTCTTAAGTAAACAATTTTGGATGGCTGATGAAACTTGTAAAGAATGCTTTTTGTGTGGCTCTCCGTTCACAGCCTTTCGCCGCAAGCATCATTGTAGAACTTGCGGCTGCATCTTTGACAGTAGATGCACGTCCATCATATCAGGTCAACCGTTCGGTGTGCAGGGGACTCTACGCGTCTGCAAGACATGCTTGGGCATTATTCTTCAAAGACAAGATGGAAACCTCTCAGATGAATCTGCCGATGATACATATCTGCCTGCAATCTTTCGTCCAAACCAACCAAGGATTGTTCTCCCATCTCCTCCAGTAAAGTATAGCCGTGATGAGGTAAGCTCGGAACGAACAGACGACAACAATGATGACAGCAGATCAATGACTACGCCTATGATGGCTATTCCTGCAACAAGACGACTTGGGGAATCATCCAATCGCAATTCTGCGGTCTTAGAGATTGATACCCCACAGCTTAGTCGACCGAGCTCTTCAAGGTCTTTACGATCGATAAACTCTGGGCGGCCACAATCCTCTGGCCATAGACGCCAGCATTCAAAACACAACCTGTGGAACCGCTTGAAATCTCCGGCTGATGAGAGGGCCCCTTTTCGAAAATCGGCAAGTGAAGAAGCGGCAAAAAGGCCTGGTCTTTCGGCCTTTCATGACGACAATGTCATCGACCCTGATCTAGCCCAATACATGTCTGATGAATCGAGTGAAGACGAGCAGATGAGTATCATGGGAACGATTGCCGGCAATGATCAACATTCTGTTAATGTCGATCATGAGAAGTCTAGTTTCGGCCCGTATCTGGGAGTCGGACGAAGAATCCGCAATAGAGCACAGGCTGAGAAAAGTATTAGCGGGTTTAGCTATACTAGCCGTGGTATGGATGAGTATTATCCCCGGTCTTCGCGACGCCGAAATTTAAGCACCACCAGCGGGCATCAGGCGCATCTCATACGCTCGCCACGGCCAAGAACTGCAACCATTAAAGGACCTTCTGGATCAAATGAGACCCTCCCTTATTTTGAGTTTGCTGGCACTTCCAGTGCAGCCCGTTTGACTCGAAGTTCGTCTATGAAAGGGGAAAAGGAGCCCCGTTTGGAACTCAATCCTGCGAGCATGATGCATGTTCGCAAGCTCCTGCGGCAGCTCCTGGTGGATGCCGAAATTCGCAATGTTGCCGCTTGGGAAAAGGCTCTGATTCCCATTCTTCTCAAGTGCACCTCTTCTGTGGACCCAGATATAGACCGTGGAGACGACATCGATATTCGACATTATGTCAAGTTGAAAAAGGTCCCCGGTGGTCGGCCGAGTGATACTACGTATGTTCCGGGCATCATATTTACAAAGAAACTCGCTCTCAAGACTATGCGCCGCCGGATGTCCAATCCAAGAGTCGTCATAATATCGTTTCCAATCGAGTACCAGCGGCACCAACACCACTTCATGAGTTTGCAACCAGTCATCGAGCAAGAAAGGGAGTTTCTTAAGCAACTAGTGAACAGGATTATTGCCCTTCGACCTCAGCTGGTGCTCACTGAAAAGAGCGTATCTGGGCTCGCGCTGCAGTTTCTCTCTGAAGCCAACATAGCAGTGGCATATAACGTCAAACCGTCGGTTCTTTCTGCCGTATCAAGATGTCTAGAAACTGAAATCATCTCTTCAGTTGATATGCTCGCCTTGCCTCCAAATCAATTCCAGACAGGCAGAAGTACCGGCTTCGAGGTCAAAACCTTCATCAATGAGGAAGTCCCTGGGGGCAAAAAGACGTACATTTTCCTCTCTAGCAACCAGGAGGAACTGGGCTGTACAATAGCCTTGCGAGGCGCCCCAACATCAATACTTGCCAAATTGAAGCATATTACTGAATTTATGGTATATGTCGTCTATAATCTCAAATTAGAGTCATGCCTCATGCGTGACTCGTTCATCCAGCTCCCTACCACTGAGGATTTGAGTAGCAACCCTACACAGCAATCCTCAGACGAGAATGTTTCTTTGGTTGAAACGACAGAAGCAGAGGGGTCTAAGCAACACCAAAGAACTTCCTCGATAATAACACAAGAGGATTCTATACCAAGTCAAGCTAGCGACGGGACAGCAAATGGAATTGTTGAATCACAAGGCGGAGCTGAACCCGAGCAGCATTCCTCGCAGCCCAACGACGCGGAACACAAGCTAATATCTCTTCACGAGACGCATGCTCGGTCTCCTCACGAGAGTGTTGTTCCCGAGGACGTTCCGATGCCCACCTTCTACAGCGATATGGTTGCGAAGTATGAGACAAAGATCCTTTCGGCATCGCCTTTTGTCAAATTCGCCCAACCTTATCTTTTAATGAATGCCCGGGAACAGGAACGCAGACTGGTGCATCTCAAACGGCTACGGGATCAAGACATAATTGAAGAACGCGGTGACGAAGAGAAGCCGAAACCTCAAAAATTCCAATTGATTAAGCCTGAAATGGTGCATCAGATTGGTCAAAAGGCCCCTCGCCACATTATGGAAGTACTGCATGCCGTTCACGATGCAGAGTACGACAAAGCCCTCTATAACTATCAGACACAAACCAGGTCATGGGAAAATTACATTCAAGGGAATCTCGACCTCTTCGACCCCTATGCGCACCAGAATATTGTGGTATTGCATTCGGTAATCTGCACCGAAACCAAAATCCCTTGCGTTGAGCCGCAACTCATCGCGTTAGGCTTCTATGACGAGCATATGGACCACGGTAACAACATGAGTCCAGATTGCACATTAGGGCAGTATATCGAAGAAGTTTGCTACGGCGCTGAGTCTACTTGTACGTCGAATGGATGTGATCGCAAAATGTACGAACACCATAGGACTTACGTCCATGGGGAAGCACGTATCACCGTTTTCATTGAGCCAGAGGTAAACGGCAAGTCTCGAGGAGAGAGCATCACGATGTGGAACTATTGCAAGATCTGCAAACAGGAAACGCGCGAGATAGAAATGTCTAGGTTCACCTGGAGATATTCATTTGGCAAGTACCTAGAATTATCATTCTGGAGCCGAGGTACCCATTTGGTCAGAGACGAGAATTTAGGAGGCTGGAACTGTCCCCATGACCATCATCGAGATCACATTCGTTATTTTGGTCTAGAAGACAAAGTCGTCCGAGTACACTATGACCCTATTGATCTACTTGAGATTATTGTACCTCGTGCCAGGATTACATGGAAAGTCGAGCATGATCTGAATATGAAGAATGAGATCTTCGCCCATTGTCAGGACAGATGGACGCGGTTCACTGCTTCCGTAAAGGCCAGGCTTAAGGCTATAAAGTTGGACAACATTATCCCGGAAAAGGCCGAGTCTTGCAAGGCAGACATTGAGCGATTGACGAAAAAGATCCAAGAAGAACATACATCTCTCATCCGCAAATTGCAAGAGAAATACATGAACTCAAGATACTACGAGGTCATTCCTTTCAACATAGTCCTCCGCGAGATGTTAGTCAAGGTAACTGAATGGGATGCTGCCTTTGCCAAGTTTGAGGCCGACTTTCTCCCTTCCGATAAAGATATTAGAAGGCTTACTATGATTCAATTGCGTAAAATGTTCACGGATGAATCGAAAGAATCTCTAGCTAGTACCGAGGCTTCTACCGAAGGGATAGAACTTACGGAGAAAAATAGCCAACAAACCATTTCAGATGGTGACTCGAGAGAGGAATCCCAGCCTACAGAAGCAAGCCCTGAGAACTCTCAGCCGGAAGGCATTGACGAAAAGTTGGTTCGAGTTGTTACACCTCAAGAAGCTACCCTTACAGCTGCACCTGGTGCTACACTTGAGCGGATTGAGCCGTTGGATCTGGCCACACCTAAATCTCCAGTCCAAAATTTCCCTTCTCCTGAACAAATCCGAGAAACCATAATAGCTACCCCAGTCACTGTGACCCCCGGCGAAATATCAGAAACACCTCTCACTCCCAAGCCAGTCCCTCCCAGTCCAATCTCTAAGACCCCACACATGTCCGTAGCAGAACAAGTTGAACAATTACGCCGCAAGCAGCACACCGTGCAGCTTGAAAACGCTAGTCGTGCAATTGCTAAGGATGGGACGCATTCAGGTATCACTGCAAACTCCGCAAAGGTAAGTGCAGACCATGGCTCTTCCCGTAGAATGGGATTGAACGTGTCGCCACCTATGATCCGTGCCATCTCACAGCCGGCAACTACATTGCCGACATTGCCCCGTGTTAGTTCCGCAATAGGCAAGAAGAATTTTAGTATCGCTAAGGACAAGGACAAGGTAATCTTGACAGACGTTCCACCTGGGCACGAGCTTCGCAAACCCTTGACCAATGAGTCAATTAAAAGCGAAAAGAAGTTCTTCGGTATTAAGCAACATCGCAAGGGCAACCAGTCTTCTATCCCGCGTTTCGTGGGGAAAAGGGATTCGAGAGTCTCTACTATCCGCAAACATTTCGAACAACTCAGTCGCGAATTTGAAAAGGAACGTGAAAAAGACAGAAAGAAACGAGCGGCAAACATGTCTCATTCTCGACCTTTTCTTCAACATTCCAAGACCAGGGCTACTGTTGAAGTTTACCAAGATGTTGCCGACGCAGTGAATGAGCCCCTTCCGGTGGAAGATGATCAAAACGCTAAGGACTTCGCTGAGCCAAAGCCGCCTCATATCGCAGCGCCGAGCTCGCCCATGAAAAACACAGCCGAAGTGACACAAGAGCCCATTGCAACTGAACCATCAACTGAAGGCCCTCACGTTAACGAGGAGGCCACCGAGGTCGAAGCTGATGATCAGGCTCAAAATACCAGCCTCGGTCCCACCGACGACGAACAAGGCGATAGTGATACTGAGAACTCCATTATTGATGGTAGCACTCTCGAAGAGATTGCTGAATCTCTCGACTCAAATACTGAAATTCCGCTTGAGCTTCCCAAACATGACAGAATGAACTTCATGAAAGCTCTCTCAAATTTCTGGAACGAGCGGTCAGCAAGCCAATGGCCCCCGCTAGACTATCCCCTTAATGCTTCGGATCACATTTTCATAGACTCTGACATCATCGTCCGTGAATACGAACCCAGTTCAGTTATAGCTTTTGCTCTTAGCTCCGAGGACTACAAAAACAAGCTTCGTCGATTTCATCGCCGAAGACCTGGACAGACAACTCAAGCGCCATTGGACACTGAGGATATCAGTGACATGAACCCAGGTCTTGAGGAAGCTGTGACAGAAGAGCGTCTGGAAACCAGCCTGGTTCACAACTCTAGTAGTCATTACAAATATCAATTCGCTGAAGGAACAGCCAAGATGCTCGTCAAGATTTTTTATGCCGAGCAATTTGATGCGCTTCGCCGCAAGTGCGGGGTAGCAGATCGCATAATTGAGTCACTTTCTCGATGTGTACCATGGGACTCGAAAGGTGGCAAGACCAAATCAGTATTTCTCAAGACGCAAGATGATCGATTGGTGATGAAGGTGAGCTGGATACGATTGTTCCAAGCGTTCTTGTCAAGCTAACTATAGTCTAGTCATTATCACAAATCGAAACCCAAGCTTTTTTGAAGTTCGCTCCGGCATACTTCAGCATAATGGCGGAGGCGCTATTTCATGAGCTCCCTTCAGTAATCGCTAAGATGCTCGGTTTTTTTCAAGTTGTCATCAAGAATCCGGTAACGAATACCGAGATCAAACTTGACCTACTCGTGATGGAAAATCTGTTTTACGATCGGGAACCAACTCGTATCTTTGATTTAAAGGGGTCCATGAGAAACAGAAAAATCCAGTCAACTGGAGAACAGAACGAGGTTCTTCTAGACGAAAATATGGTTGAGTATATCTACGAATCTCCGCTCTTTGCACGGGAACACTCGAAGAAGCTACTGCGAGCGTCCGTCTTCAACGATACGCTTTTCCTAGCACGGCAGGACGTGATGGATTACTCACTAATGATTGCTGTTGATGAAGTGAGAAAAGAGCTTGTAGTAGGCATCATTGATTGCATTCGTACTTACACATGGGATAAAAAGCTTGAAAGTTGGATCAAGGACCGCGGATTCGCTGGTGGTGGTCGAAATAGACCGACCGTGACGAGTCCCAAGGAGTACAAGTCACGTTTTCGAGAGGCCATGGCCAGGTAAGTTTGTTTACGCCCGTGAGAACTAAAACCGATGCTAAAATGTGATAGATACATCCTTCAAGCACCCAACTGTTGGCATCAATTCAACGCGTCAATCGGATCAGGTAGACAACGCAACGATGCCAGTTTGGTCGAAGACGGCACGGTAAATGAAAGTGTACTTTAAGATAGATTATGATGATGGCAAGTTATTGATTATGAATTCAGAGGGCCACTCGAGGCGATTCCCGGTCCAAATGACAAAAAGGGGAACGAGACGACGAAGTCGGAGTTGGGGAAGACTAGCCACTTGTTATAGGAGGCACACGATGATACGTGGATTATGATTACATGCCCTACATACTAGCAGAAGATACCCATATGGAATAATTTTATCGCACCAGAATATGTCAGAGGCACCATTGATGTTATTATGAGGAGTGAAGCCATCGCACTAAAAGAATGTTAAGCTTAGCAGTTGCGATGAAATGCCTTTGTCTCCACTTAAAAAAGCCACATACCCAACACCACAACCAATCTACACCTGGAACTTTCTACCTATAAGGTTCTTCCAATTGACAGTAACTTTAAACCGCCAACTTCGGATGGACAAACACACATTAAGAAGCATGGATAAACGATAGAAGCATTCGAAAAGCAACATTTAATTCTTGCATATTTGCATCACAAAATGCGCACAATATGTCGATAGACTTGAACTGGGACACGTTGACGGGTGGACCCGATGGCGCCGCCTTGGCAGAACGCATTCGTGACTTCATCCACGTCAAATTCCAAGCAGTGCCGCTACCGCGCTTCATCAAGTCTGTCACTGTACACGAGTTTGCTTTTGGTACAATCCCACCGAGCGTCGTGCTCAAGGACATATGCGACCCATTGCCGGATTTCTACGAAGAGGACTACGAACCTGACGAAGAAGACGACGCCGAGGGAAACGAGGACGATGAGGGTGTGCCAGATGCCATACGAGCTGCAGAGCGAAGACGGAGGGCTGAACAGCAATCTAGAGATGAAGACGCCGATGGCGATGGTACCGGCAAAGCTATGGGGGGCGTCAGCGGAACCACTACGCCGTTTAGTGAGGGTTTCTTTCCGCCACACATTCACATCGCCGGCCTTAGAAATGCACCCGGAACACCCGATATAGCCAATCCGTTTCTCGGCTTAGGGATGTCGACCCATGGTATGCCTGGGGGGGCTTCCAAGATGCAATACTTTCAGTCCAAGCTTAACCCCGGATGGTCAGGAGCCCAGACACCGCTGGCCGCTGTCGCTGGAGCACAGCACCTAAACGGCTGGCTCGACGCAACAACACATTCACAAGCACAACTAAGTCATAACTACCGTTCTAACTCGAGCTCTAGACACAGCAGGCATTTATCTCAGGGCTCTATCTCAGTAGAGAACTTCCCTAATTCGCTAGCGGCACCTCCCCATCCACTAAGGGAAAAACACAGCGTATCAACATTAGCAGCAACTTCAACCGGAGCATCGCGCCCGCCGACGCGCGAAAAACCAGTGATGAGTCCTCTCATTGGGTCAACAGTTGACAAGGGCTTCGATACGGCGACCTCTCAGGCCTATTCTAAGTCAAAGGCAACAGTAGCAATCGAGGACGAAGATGACGACGCGCAAGAGTTCCACCAGGAGCCCCGTGTGGACGATATGCAGGCCGTATTCCGCATACGGTACGCAGGGGATGTGCGTCTTGAGTTGACGGCCATGATCCTACTCGACTACCCGATGCCGAGCTTCGTAGGGATCCCGCTCAAACTCAACATCACAGGCCTCACTTTCGACGGAGTGGGCGTGATCGCATATATCAGGAAGCGTGTGCATTTTTGCTTTTTAAGCCCGGAAGATGCCATCGCGGCTGTCGGGGAGGATGATGCTGATGACGATGATGAGTCCGGCAAGGTGCCACCGCATCGTCGTGCCGGCGCGGGTCAGACAATGCATGAAGCCACGGGTAATGGAGGCGGTAGAGGTGAGGATACCTCATCCGGGCCAAGAGGGAAGGGGAAAATGGGCGGCTTGCTTCAAGAGATCCGCGTCGAGAGCGAGATTGGACAGCGCGAGGGGAGCAAGCAAAGCCTCAAGAATGTGGGTAAAGTTGAGAAGTTCGTACTCGAGCAAGTCCGACGTATCTTCGAGGAAGAGTTCGTGTATCCCAGCTTTTGGACGTTCTTGGTTTAGAGCATGCCTATTTCACCAACATCTGCCATCCAGCGAGTTCGAAGCCCTTTCATCTACCCTGTGAGGTTAATACACGTTGTTCGACAAGATCAGGAGATGCACATTTTCAATATGGGCAACTCGACTGTGAATCTACATGAGGTATGATATTTACACATGTAACCGACTGACTGGTTGACTAGTGTCTTTAAGACTGCAGTTTCAACCACTACCCAAAGACCAAACTATCCCATCGCTGAAAGAATATTCAAACAAACAAGCAACCTACTACACGCAAAGATTAATTCTCTTTTTCTTACATAACGACCTAAGTGAGTAACTTAAGCATTATACATCCACACAAGTCGGATCCACGATTTATTCCCTGTACCCTTGTTGGCTGCCCCACCTATTATCACTACCGATATCAATGAAGTTGGGATACGAAATAGTATCCTTATTCGCGACTATTTCCATCATGTGTCTACTGAGTCGCGCGAAAAGCTTGGAGAGCCTCAGTCAGCCTTATAAATGATCGGTCTGCTAAGGTGCTGACACTTGCAGATCCCCAGCTGAGCCTGCACCGCTTCTCTTCCGATTGGAGCAAGATCCAAGCCGTAGATTAGATTATTCAGGCGACCCAGATGCGCGGTTTCACAATGCTCACCGCCAGCGACCTACTAGCGATTTGTTGTTTGTCGCCTCAGCGGACCCAGTTGCAACACGAGATGATCTGCAGCGGACTTATCGCCCAAACGGGCCACCTAAGGATGCAACGTCTGGGCGCCGCTACGTCGTAGACAATCTGATGTCCGTGTACCGATATATAAACAAGAACCTCGGACGATGATAGACTGAGGCGGAAAATCCGTCAGGTATTTAAGCTACACTCTGCCTGCGATACAATCTCACCAGTCAGGACATCTTCCCAGCTGCTGTGCCTATCAAAATCCACAAATTAGCCATCACACTATATCGCCAATCATGCAAATCAACGCTGTCGTCGGTGCTCTGTTCGCAGTCACGGCTTCCGGCTCGGCTGTGAGCTCCCGGGCCGTTACCTACGCGATATCCGGCTTTTCAGCATTCTGCATGCCTCACAGCGTTCAGTGCGGGTAAGCCAATCATCCACGATAGTCCTTGCTCTCACTTAACTCGAATACGTCCATGTGATATGTGGGGAGAAACATCCGCTTCCCTATTCTTGGTATTCCGCTAACTTTCATCACGTTCACGTACAGATATGGATTCAGAGTGATTCCCTCCACGGCCGCACCGGGCAGCAACGGAACGATATGCGGTAACTTGATCAACGGGCCGGACAACCTTCCGCCCCTTCCTCTAACGGCCTGCTTTGATCCGAGCTTCGCCTACTCTGTCGCAATTGCCGATGGAGGCCTCACTCTGACTGTGACTTCGGCACTTGATGCACACACAAACATCACCGGCTCGCGTAAGTTTGATTTTCCGAGCTTAACTATCATTTAACCATCGTCTTTTTTTCGGGACTTTATAGTTCAGGCTTCCATTCGGACGTCTACATATACGACGTCCTTCCCAAACCAGATCCTATGCCTATTACATATGGCGTGTCAATCCCGTTATCCATATTACTTAACAATCCCTGTATACATATAAAATAAGTTCAAATGCTAATAATTTGATTTCCTTGATTAGACGACGCTACGGCAGACCAGTTCATTATCCAGAACGGCGGTACTACAATGTCGCAGATATACGTTGGCCCTTCCAATTTTACTATTGACACCACGGAGGTTACGGTCTGAACAAATTTCGCAGCTTTTAGCGAAGGGTAAAACCAACTGTACAGTTATCGAAATCATTGTAAAAGTAGTAAGAGTACCTATTACTCGTTTAGTTACCCGCAGCCAAGGAGAGAATACGAACAATGTCGAGATAAGATCAGGAAGGAATACGTCACATTCGTAATCACAGCCGCCCTCGTCTAGGTGACTTCGACATAGCTGACGCCAGCAAGTTTCTTAGTCGACATTTCAAATCGGCCTAGTGCTCGCCGTCATTCTCCGCCAATCGTCCACTTGGCGCGTTTCCATATCAACAACCATGCATGAAGCTTTTCGAATAGGCACACGAAGTACGCTTTGAGGAGATGCAGAGACATTACTGCCAGCACCACTAGCGTAATGGGAATAGAGGTTGCCCAATACAGCCAAAAACTTTCTCTTCCTGGTAAAAAGTTGTCCCCCATGCTAAAGAGGGCCGCTACAAATGACAGCGGGATGAAAACGACAGCTATATATGTCAGGCGGCGGACGTCGCTCGCTTCCGACATAGAGCGGTGTGAGTTTGCTAGCTGAACGAGCGTATTGAGCGATTCCAATGCATTAGCACTAACGATACTGACAGTTAGTTCGGGATGAGATACAGTTTTCGTGCTCGAATACTCGAAAGGGTATACACACTATTGCTTAATCTGCATCTCTATGTGTGTGAGATCCAGGACAAGGAGATCCCAGGAGTCATACTTTTGGGCAACCCCGCCATTTCGCCCGCACCAGTAGTCGACGAAAGCCTTGATCATGCGTATCTTGTGCAGGCTTTGGCTTGTGCGACGCCTCCAGCGATGAAGCTCGGTCACATCCTTCTGCTCGAGTCTCGCAGAGAGCGTCTCGAAGAACTTGACGTACCTCGACATCAATTGCACGTACAGCTTCCATTCGATGAGAGCTATTCTAATCGGATAATGCGCAAGATCCAATACGCTCGGTATCGTGTTGCCTGAATTCAACGTAATTCGCTGCTCTCTTAAGATGCTCAGGAGATCCTCAGCTTGAGAAAGGCCCCGGAGACTAAAGTTTCGCTCAGTTGACCCTGCAAACGAGGAGTATGTAGGTAAACTAACAACCTCTTCCACGTTGATTTGCCGCGGTTCCGGATAACTGTTGCTTGGCTGGCTAATTGGTGGGTCAGTGAGGATAATGCCTGAGATTCATCAGTTTCTTTCTTCTATTTGTCTTCGCGGGTGGGAAGTCAAAATACATATCCACGCACTGTCTCCTATTTGTTTCTTTAGGATCGAAAGGCAGCTACGAGCGATACCAATCTTTCTCCCAGACAGCGATGGAAGAATTCTTAGATGCCGTGATGTATTGCCTCGTATCTCCGTTTTGTATGGCGAAGATTCAGAATCCCCTTCATACCCCAGATCCAAAACCTTTTGGAAGTGAATATTGATATGTTCTACAGATGCAATACGGGAAGGGAGAAGCCCATGTAATGGTGACGATGGGCATTGTTCGATGGCCGGGTAGGATACAGCTAGATGTCCAGCGAGGAAAAAAGGGTCAATATCCAGAATGGCGCCAATGTCGTTAAGTTCGGTCGACCCAGGATCCTCAACTGCAATGAGAAGTCCTCCACTGCGCCCTTGCGATGCCTGGTGTTGAAAGTCCCGGATATGAGCAACTAGATTTTGTCTGTTTATCATAGTATAGTCGTTTGCTTGTCCTTCGGTATTGACCTCCATGGTGATGATCTTGCTGGTGTACAGGTCACGACCCCTATTTCCTAAGAAGGACGATAGGGCTGAGAGACTCGAATTCCGCGCACTGGCATAAGTAACAAAATCGCTATATGAGGTCATTTTACTATCGTCTTGCTTTAGATCATCTATGTGAAGCTCTAATTAAATCTCTTCGACAGATTGATCTTACATCTCAGCTTTTAAACAGGCAGTCGTCGCTGTCAGGTGACTAATTGTTAGCTGCCTTATGATATAGTTGCAGTAGTATTTTTATGTATTTATGTATGGGCTGAGCCCCCCTAGATCTTATGGAGTTTCAGAAATCAACGATGCTTAGTCCTTACCCATAAACCTCTACCTGTTAACGACCTACATAACGACCTATCTGTAACCCATCTTCGTTGTCACTTGTTTATTAAAAGCCCAATATTGTGTTTAAAGAGAGAATTCGTAATAAGCTCTGCAGAAGTTCCTTCAGATAGAATATATTCATTTATTGCCGCATTAAGACAGCAGAAGATACTTATTCGTTACTGCATTAGGGCAAGTTCCATGAAAGATTTTGATATCAGCACAAACGATTACCAAGCAGAATAGGACTCTTTCTCAGCCCCTAAAAATTTTCCTGTCGGTTTTCCCGCCTCTCTCGCTTTCTCCGTCGGAAGTTGATATCTTAATCCCTGAATCTATGTGCTTAGTAGAAGATTCCCATTCCGGTCACCCCGCATGTGCGCGGGATACACCTCAGCCACCCCGACATTACCACCTCACCGAACTTATCCTCAACTCTAAGAGGTCGATGGAGATGATACTCCAACATATATATGCAAGTAATGCAGGACACATGAGAGGATTATTGGCCATGAACGCTACGCTGACCTACGTGCGGCTGTACCGGAGTAGCGTGATACGAATACCACCCACTGACAGTAATTCACAGTCAAATAATTAGATCAATAGAGGGAGCAAAGAAATCAAAAGAGGGGAGAGGGTTGGGACTTTCTCAAGAATTCCTGATATGCCCGGTTTCCAATGGTTATATTTATATTTCACCAGATATTTGTGAGACAGATTTATAGCTCTACTCTTCTGTGTCACGGCCAATTGAGCAGCTACAATGGAATCATACGATGTCGATACCACCCTGGAGGCGCTCCACCAGTGGCATTCTGAGAAACACGACACTATTCAGCTGTATACTACCGAAGTCCAAAGAATCTGTATCAGCTCCCTTCGAGCAGCGCAGATCCGGCATTCACCTATCACATATCGGATTAAGACTTGGGACTCAGCTAGAGAAAAGATTAAACAACAAAAACTTGAGAACTCCCCTCTAGATGAAATGAAACGTTGTCTTCATGATTTCGGGGGAATTCGGATCTCAGTTTACTTCCCAGGGGATGTAAATAAGGTCGTCGAGATTCTGAAAGAACACCTTCGTGTGGATGATCCCAAGAAAAAGGAGACAAAGGATTTAACCAGGGCGACATTCAGGGGTTACAGAGCAACTCATATCATGGTTCAGCTGAAGGAGTCAGAAATACCTCAAGATAAGATGGCTTGGGAAGTTGTCAAAGTTGAGATTCAAATTGCAACTCTTGTCATGAATGTTTGGTCCGAGATTGAACATGACATGATATATAAGCCACGCGAGACACTAGGCCAGGAGATATCGAAAGATGAGAGACGACTACTCGATCTAATCAATGGTATCGTAATGACCGGTGAAGTGGCACTAGAACAGCTTGAGGCTAGCACACAGGAACGACTCAATCGGGGTGCGAATAACGACCACACGGCTGCCTTTGATTGGCATGGACTTGCCGTCTGGATTGGGGAATACCATAGAGACAAGAACAAAGATCTTGGCAAGGGCGAATGGAACGGCCTCAAACAACTACACGGTATCCTGGACGCCATACGATATAATCAGCACAAGAAAATCTACGCTCTCCTTGACGCACTATACCAGGACTCCAAAGTGACGACCCCAATCTGCCGTGAAAATCTTCCGAATCTTCTACTCAAGCACTTTTGCGAGCAAGATACTGACGTGATCCGTTATGTCCAGCCGCCGGCCAGCTCAAATCCGTTGCACCGCATAAATTTTGCTCGAGACTTAGGTCTGCAACTATTATACAGCTTGTCTATCGCGATCTATCTGGGAATTGGCGATCGTTTTTCTGACATTACACAAATTAGACACCAAATCGAACATCTGCTTCCGTCACTAGTAGAGTTCTTGGATCTGATGCACCCGAATGGGCCCATATACGATATGGGAACCCCTGTTATCACTCGAATTGCGGACTTTTGTCAGGTGATCCTTGATCGACGGTTTGACGACCCTGATTTGAAGATATGTATTGAACTGCCTAAAAAAGGCTTGATTGTCCATGGTGTCACTTCTAAAGGGTTGTCTCGGATTATATTTCCGAGCTTATTGCTTCGGTTTTTTCCACTAAAGTCTTCGCATTATCAATGCCAATGGGATGACTTGCGCATATTGGACCACATAAGGGAACGAATTCATCAAAACGACCAACGCAGCGCCAACGATATAGTCGTTTGGGGAGAGGCTTCGAGCCCGGAGTATGAAGGGAAACTTGTACGACCCCTGGACAAGCGATTCTTTCTTCCGACGGAGCCATCATCTACCCTTGAAGGACGGTGGCGCCTCGAGGATATACAAGATGAATTGGAGCTCAAGCTTGTCTATGATTGGAAGGATGAACATCGGCTCGACCACTTGCCCCTATGTTCTAACCACAGCATGACAAAGTCTTCCTGCGACGTTTTAGAACTGGCGTATCGTCTGTATCCTGAAGAGAAATGCGATACGGTATTACGAGCGTGGCAGAATGCTTACGGTCTTCCTGTATCGTCAGAGAGATATGATATGAAGTCCAACCAGGCCGCACCTATCAATGCTATAAAGAACTCAGGCAGCCAGAGTACTGTTCAGCAAGAAACTATTAAGCGAGAAGCGTCACCTATTCCAACAGAGCGAAGCCTCCAGGGTGATGAATTCATTTGGGACCCTCTAGTACGGCCACGAAGCTCTCATAGTGATAATTCCCCGAGATATGAAATGGTAAAATGGGAAGCGTCTCCCTCTTTAGAGCCTACGAACACATCAAGGATATCCGGCAGAGCAAAGACATTAGAGCCTGAACCTATCCGAACTGATAGCGCCGAACTCTCAAGGCCAACACGAAGCGTCACGCCTGGACCTTCGATTTTTCCTAACCCCGGAACTGCCGTGGCGCAAACTACTCTTTATGACATTCTTAGCCAGCCCCCGTCATCGGAGAAGCTTCGGTCGAGAAGACATATTGCAGTACCTGGCAGAGACGCTAGCACCTCTCCTTTCCGACAAAGTACTATAGGTGTAAAATCAAAATTCAAGTACGACAGTAGTTACGACAGTTCCGAAAGAAAAAAAAAGCGAAAATTGGATTGACAGTAGTTGAACATTTTTCTTCTTCATCTTCTATCTTCTTTCATTTTCGTTCGCCTTGCACGGCATTATCTATCTTGGCTCCAGCCATGATGAACACCTGAGTCCACCTTTTACGCCTGACGAAAATTGATGTTACTTGATGTCTAAGACAGCATTAGCATGTTCTGTCGGCTATAAACCAGGGTTTCTACCAGCAAGTTTCTCACACGGTAACCATTATTCATCATGTCGGCGGTTTATCTTACCGAAGACAATACGTTATCCGTCTCTTTCTCTTCCTCCGCCCTTAATGCCGACAATTCTGTTCTTGGCTTGTTGTATCGCTCCTTTTATCATAACTCTCAGCCGGAATCTTGTGAAGAGTAGCAGGCAGCTCTTGAGGCATATACGTAGATCCAAGGAGCTCATGAGACAATCCATCTTTCATTTCAGGCAGTTCCTGGGTTCGCTGTATGTTTTCCATCTCGTTTATTATGACTGAAGCGCCACTTGAGAGTTCCGCATTTCCGAATCTTCCGTTCATTTCTTCTTCAGCCCTGGCGCCTTCGGTTTCCGGGACATTAGCCCTTTTACGCTGCCATGATCGGAATATGAGATGAACTACCAGGAAACAAACGGAAATGGAGTTGATTAAGAGGGCGGTGAGAATAGGTATCAAAATTTGTGGATTGTCGTTTTCCGACAGCCTATCTGTCGATTCTCTCTGCAGAACTTGGCTAGATCCACCTAAGAACGAACCGTGGAATGCTAAATGCATTCTTCGGGAGAAGGTCGATACCTGTTATACACATGTCAGAATAATGAAAATCGAGGAGTAAATGAGATCATATCGATGGCATACGATGTTTCTGCCTCACCTGGTGCGTCATAGATAATAAGTCTTTGCCGTATGTAGACAAATGCTTTGACAGTTAAAGTAGTAGGGAGAGGATCGACGTTGTAGGGGTGCAATAACAAGAGGCTAATTGGCGCATACAAGTGACTGGTCAGAATGTCGTGATTGGGAACCTAAGGATCAGATAACCTTCAAACTTCACATGACCTCAGGTAAGTTATAAACCGCCCATTTCACCCCTCGATCACCAGCACGCAGAGCGCCACGCTATTATTAGGACAGTTTGATTTCGTGATTGCAACCTTTCAAGTTATAGATTTGGTCCTACTTCAAGCCTCATAGAGCCGCATATCGGATCAATCGAGTCTTCTTCTCATCCTCTCAAAACAGAAGGTCAAGTGTCTATATATTGGCCAAGAACTCGCCTACAAAGGAGATTGGTCTTTCTGCGCCGCAAGAATGGTTCCTACCTGACGATGTGTTCGACCATCTATGAGATACCGACATTAGAGTTCATGAACAGGTGTCTTACTCATTCGCATTCGCATTCTCTCGTCGTATACCTCGTGGTCCTTCGTGCAACACGATTGAACCCACTCATGATCAGCATGTCTTATAGGAGGTTTGGAATATCCTATCAGGAAATTGTTCGGCGACTCATTTTCTTCAGCTCCCATTATCCTTCTTGGCGATGGGTAGTGCTGCGTTGTGATTATAACAAGGTAAGAACCAAGGCGATACGAAAATGACAACTCAACAACTCTGGTGTTTTGCGGGGATAGGCGGACCGAACGTCCAGCTCTGCTTATATTTCAATCGCAGGAATTTTCCTATTCTAACATCACAACCGCCATTCTGGTTGGGATGTTACATATATCATATGTGGTTGGGGCGCAAATAAGGGGTCCTTGTGGGCGGCCAATCGCAACGTGTTCCGAATCAGAGATGCCTCGGCACTGCCTACGACTCCTCACGAATCAGTATTCCCCTTTTCCCAATTCAACCTATATGTAAATTGCTCCTTATTAGAAGCGAGGGAGATAAATCATAACACGAAAAACATGCTGCGCCTCTTGATACTTCACCGCTAAATTGCTTGCCTGTTGCCTACTAAAGGAATCAATGGAACAAGCGCTGCCTTGGGCCGAGCCAGCGTGGCTCGGGTCTTTAGAGTCACCTTACTATAACGAATCTCACCGAAGACTGCAAGCTTACGCGAGGCAGTACTTTGATGAACATGTAATCCCCCACATGCTGGAATGGGAAGATAAGGGAGACTGTCCGGAAACAGCGAAAGCCTCATATCTTAAATTCGGCCTCGCGTTGCTCGATGTCCCGAAGAAATACCGACCAGCTGGGTTTGACACAGTAGCTGGGATCCCAGTCGATGAGTTAGATATATTTCATCGCATCATTTTGACCGATGAGACCTCGCGGGTCGAAGGCGGTGTGACGATCGCGTTGTCCGGGGGTGCAAATGCGATCGGCCTCCCGCCTATCTTGAACTACGGTACGGAGGCCCAGAAAAAGCGTTGGATCCCGGGGTTATTCACGGGGCAGACGAACTTCTGCCTCGGAATCACGGAGCCGAGTGGAGGCAGCGACGTAAGCAATCTGAAAACGACGGCGCAAAAGAGCGCCGATGGCGCGCATTATGTCGTGAATGGCACCAAGAAGTGGATCACGGGCAGTCAATGGGCGACACATATGACTACCGCCGCGCGGACAGGTGGACCTGGAATCGGCGGCATCTCGCTACTCGTGATCCCTCTCTCGCTACCGGGCGTCTCGGTGCAGAAGATCTCGAACAGCGGACAGAACGCGGGCGGCGCGAGCTGGGTGCGCATGGAAAATGTTAAGGTCCCTGCGGATCATTTACTCGGCATCGAGAACGCGGGCTTCATGTACATCATGAAAAACTTCAATAGCGAGCGCTTCATCATGTCGGTAGGGTGCAATCGCAAGGCGCGCACGTGTCTATCTACAGCCCTCGCTTACGCGTACGAGCGCGAAACATTCGGGGTGCCACTCATCAATCACCAAGTCATTCGACATAAACTAGTCAATATCGCCCGCGATGTTGAAGCGCACTGGGCTCGTCTCGAGCAGATCGCTTACCATATCAAGAAACACGGGTGGCAGAGCAGAGATATTGCTGGTCCGATTGCCATGGCGAAGATTTCAGGCGGGCGCATTCTCGAGCTTGCGGCGCGAGAGGCACAGCAGGTCATGGGCGGTGTTGCGTATCAGCGGGATGGACCCGGCGGTGGCGGAGTGGTCGAACAGATCAATCGGGATCTCAGAATGATGGTGGTTGGCGGTGGCTCCGAGGAGATCCTAGGAGATTTAGCATTCAAGGAGGAGACCAAGACAGCGAAGACCAAGGCTGAAGCGAAGGTTAAGTTGTAAGCCACGAGTTGTCGCGGGAGCATAGTAGGAACATAGATACAATATCTTAACGCGTGCTGTAGGGGACGTCTTATGTCGTCATGTAGCTGTGTGTGTATAAAAACATGAACAGTCATGACGTTAATGGCGCATTACGGGAAAGCCGTAACGAGAATCATAGCCACGGTTACCGTCCTATATTAAGCCCAGATGCGTTCCATCTCAGTCCTCTGAGTAACCAAGTCAAGATTTCTCGATCATATGCCCCAGAACAAATAGAGAGAGTGCACTGTACTTAGATGCTCTTCAGATTTTGGCGAGCGTTGTACCAGTTGATCCAATATGTGAAGCGAGTAGCTTTCCCACCTTATCCGCAACGCCCCAGCTTAGCTCGTAACCTCGTCCTCCCAAACCGTAAGCATGAATAATGCATCTATTACCCTGCGCAATTTCCGTCTCAAGTCGCATACCACCTTTTCGAGTGGGCCGTCTGCCAACAATGTCCCTGATGACCGTAAACTTACCATCAGGTCCCAGAATGTCAGGGTACATGGCGGCGAAGTTGCTCAATAGCTTCTCTCTGAGCTCAAGAGAAGGGTTCGGGTTCCAGTAGTTAGGGATCTTCGTGCCTCCGACTGTGACACTCAGGGTCAGTCTTTCCCATTCGTCATGAGTGTTTCAGAGGCCTGTGGATGTTGGGTTGTCCCAAAGGGAACCTTGTGTTCTTGAAAGGTGACAAAACAAGAGGAAAATGTTACTCACTAATGGTTCCGCCTTCGAAGTTACGCGAGACGTTAAATGACCCCATTCCGCTAGCGTTTATCCTTGTAATCGAGACGGGGCAAGGGTTGGCTACAAGGCATGTTTGTCCTAGAGTTATCATGAGTGAAACGTCTTTTGTTGTCGTACTGCAACAGTCACTAACCTGTAGTGATGAAGACATCATGATCTCCAAAGCCAATGCCTGAAGCGTTGACGAGGACATCAAAGGGGGCCAGATCCTTCATCTCAAAAACTTCAAGGGGGTCCCTGATTTCCCTCTTGACTACAGTAATTTCAGTACTCAAGTCTAGAATGCGATAATGACTACGCAACTTATTCATATGAGTATGAAGGAAGTAGACAACTCACCAATCTTGCCACCCCTATAAGCAAACCTCCGCAACAGGAAGGCACAATAAACCATTGGGTTAACACACCAAGTCTGATACTCGTATCCCAACTTCACACCCTCAGGCAACTCCTCTTTAGTATGGAACCTGAACTCTTTCATGCCGAACTCATTCCGCGCCTTATCCTCAGTGAGTGTGGTCTGAGCTGGCTCGGGCGCCTCAAAGTAATCGTGGGCCTTCATGAATGTGATGCCGGCCTCGGGGTGATGATCGTGTAACACGCGCATCTCGTCCCACGTCAACAACGACATAGCGTGTTCACGGGCTTCCTGACTATCGGACGCTGCGCCGGGTGGCGGCAGAATGAAGCGATTGTGTGCGCCGCCCCATGGTGACGTGAAGTTGATCTGTGTTGCGCTATCAATTGTCTCGAAGCCGCTGGGGAAGTCCTTGGCAACAATGGTCACACTGTGACCGGCTTCTTGAATCCTCAGGGCACAGCTGAGACCAGTGACACCGGCACTAACTTCAGGGGTTAGTCACGATACTCGGTCAATGGGGTAAGGAAAGTTAACAATACCCTATCACGACAATTCTAGCCATCTTGATTTCGTGTCTGTTTTAATTACTTAGAGCAAGCAGGCTAATTGGAGAACCGATATAGAGCCAAAGGTTTCAACTTATTTACATGCTTCAAATTCCAGGTAATTTCGGCAAGGAAAACTCGGGAAATACCTTTCGCGACAAGAGATACCTAACTTACTGCAATGTCACGGTGACACAGACCTGTT
Source organism: Xylaria flabelliformis (assembly GCA_007182795.1). Taxonomy (NCBI): domain Eukaryota; kingdom Fungi; phylum Ascomycota; class Sordariomycetes; order Xylariales; family Xylariaceae; genus Xylaria; species Xylaria flabelliformis. The sequence goes on along the minus strand of VFLP01000064.1, from coordinate 215,439 downwards.
TCCCGAGCTTTTTTTGCCGATGAAGACATCCAATAAGTAAGAGGGAGATTATTTACGTAATAGGCAGCGCGATAATAAGTTTCTATCAAAGCGATGTACCAAAAGGATTTCAGTATTTTGGGGGCTCGCCTATGTCGGAGTCCGGTGAACTCCGGGATTGAAATGTCCGCACTGGTCCGGACTAATAGTAGCTCAGGCGTCAAGCATCGGCATTGACTAAGGACTATTCTACCGACATAGCCGCACGCCTTGGACTAGGCAAGAAACAATCGAACGTTCAACTATATTCAAGACGTCAAGAACCCGCACCATGAGCACAGGAAGCCCTACTTTGACGGAGGGCGCAACTTATCAACATACAACCCCGATCAAAGCTAGTTGTATTATCTAACTCTACGAAGACAGGCATCCGTATCAGTTAACTTTTTAGATGACTTTGTTTATACATACCGATTATCGTTCGATCGACAGATACCTAGCCCCCACGCTCCACAGAACATCCGCCACGCAGCTCTAATTGGTTGAAGTCTTGATCCAACATTACTCCATCACCTCCAAGCCATTGGCAGGTTTCCTAGTGTAATGGTTATCACAGCGGATTCTGATTCCGCTAATCTGGGTTCGATTCCCAGGGAGACCTTATTGCCCTTTTTATATACTTTAAATCATTTTTCCCTCTTTCATGTTGCTTAATTTTTACTTGTTAAAAAGAAGGATTTAGCTATAAGACCAAGTTGGGAAACGTAATGTCACGTACAACAGTTTCCGAAATAAGGACAACATGTATAATAATCTACGTTTGGTACGAATAGTTGACGGCAAGAGCATAGGCAACAAGTTTGTATCATCTTTGAAGGGACGCTTATTTGAATCTATCTATAGATATGAAGCTCATTCCTAAAACCGGGGAGAAAACAGTGAGGTAGTGAGCATCAATCATCATAGAACATTCGTCGTCGTGATTATACATCACACCAAAAACTCGTAAGTACCATAGACGCCTGCTTAGGGGCGTAAACATTGATGATTACAGAATAGTTAGTCGATTTAGGGTTCTAAGGTTTCAGCTAAACCTGGATGAACCCCTCTAAAGTGTTAATCTTATACTTTCTTCTCTGGATTCGGTGGTTCTAGTAAAAAATTATATCCTAGTACGAGCCTTTCCGTTGAAATATCACATGTAGAAACCGTGCATAATCTACGGGAGTATTGAGTAACTATTTGCGAGAGATTATTGACTGTCAAGCATCCCTGTGTACGATTGTATCTGCCAAACTTGCCGTTTATAGTAGTACGCAGTGTCGAGCTCGACGGCTAAAGTCACACTAGTGTCCGTTCGTAGTACCCGTCGTATCTCGGGATCGCTATCAAACAAGGATGTGTGAAACCGCTCTTTGAGATTTCTGTCAACAAACAGTATTAATGTGCGTCTACATAATTTCAATAAGCGAAAAGTCGAAGAAATCGCTATAGTGATACGTCCAGAGTTTAGTTTCGAGGTTGAATAGGGAAAAGTCGTACAAGGTCTTCTCAAGGTTTCGGAGCGTCCTCCATTCCACATCGTCACACAGTTACAAGATATTAGATAATAGTAGAACTATCTTACTATTAGGGGGTTTAGTTACAACCTAGCATGCTGTCATAAAAAGCAAGAGAAAGAAACTCAAACAATAGACGGCATGGTAGGGAGTGAACACTATTTTTTGAATAGTTGAGTTGCTCGTATATCATGCTCAATCTACTAGATATATTGAGAGGATCGAGGCTCATGTCTCGAAAGCAGAAGGGAAAGGTACGAATAGTCAACTATACTTATACGTTTATACAGAACACTAAGAAAACTCATCACAGACGAAAGTTAGACGAGACGGACCAATCCCTGTCCACGACGAAGGTGATAGCTCTCAACGCGGCCGTAGTAATGCCATCCCTCCGCCCGTTCCGAGTCCACCGCCCACCAACCAAGCTTGAGGTGACGATCCTAGGCGAGAATTACTGCCATATTGATAAAGGCTCTGGTAAGTGATAGGTCGCTTTCTCGTTTAAGCATGTCTAACAAATTGCTAGTGTGAAGCAGAATCACTACTCGAATCCGTTGTTGATGGTTGTCCTCAAGTGCAGTTAAACAACAGAGAGGTGTGGGAAGGAGGTGGTAGAAATCTTGGAAATCAGTACGTCAAAATTGCGAAGCAGACAATGGGGAAAATAATGTATTCAGAGCACAACGACGGTGAATTCCGGTAGGACTAGGCAATAAATTCATTACTCCACAACTCAGCGTCTCGTCCGAGTAGTGTCCTTGATTAGCAAGAATTGGTCCGGCTATTTATATACAGAGTTATCTCAAAGGTGTTGATATAATGAAAATTTGTACAAACTATCCTAGAATATTATCTAAGAAGGCTAAAGCTTGAATAGGAACCGTCAGACTACTCAATACTCTAGAGCTTGATGATGTTAGTATATCCATAGATAGCATACATCATACATGCATCTATACTAGATACTTTCAACCAGCCCCACGGTCCCCATTGCCTAGTCTTTGTACCGCAGTGTCACCTAGATTGAAGCGGTCCCCGTAGCAGCAGCAGCAGGAGTCCAAGTGCTAACACTACTCGGGCCCGTAGGCGTCTCATCAATAGCATCGTTGTTGCGCGAGCATCCGCTCTTGGCAACAAGGGCCGCTGGGCAAGCGACCTGCTTGAACGTGACGCCCGGGTTGTCCGCACCGCCGAACCAGTCGAAGCGCCAGTAGCAACCGTCTTTGAGGGCTTCGGGGAAGGAATCGCATGCCGCACGAGAGGAGACGCCACCGTATCGCTCACCCCAGCCGTTCGGTGGGGCGCCGTATTGGTTTGTGCATGCGTTGAATTGACCTACGCCGCCGCCAGGGATCTAGATAGCGTTAAGATACTCGTATGAAAGTATATCAGGATGTTGGTGAGGAAGGTGAATAGAGAACGGCGTAGGAGTAGGTAGAATATCTAGATTATGAGAGACGTCCCGGAAGAGTATAGGGCACTAGGAAATAGCAAACATAGATCCAACATACCGCAAGATCGAAGTGGTTCTGTCCCAGATCTCCACCAGTGTTACTGGCCTGCACAATCATCTTCTTTCCACTAACAGGCCCGCTCGTGAAAGTAAGCTCATAGCAAGCACAGCACCACGTAGTCTCGGTCTGACCAGAGATGCGCACGGCAGCCCAGCCATAGCTCAGGGACTCGCTGACAGCCCAGGGGCTCTGGTTCGAGCACATGTAAGCAGAGCCGCCGGAGTCGCAGCCAGACCTGGTCGCGCCGTTGTCGTTGAGCGGCGAGTCCGACTGCGAGCACGTCCCGATCAGCTTCCCGCTGTTCGTCTTCTGCGTCCACCCGCACGACGGCTTGCAGCAGTCCCAGTACCTTGTGGTCTGTCCGCTACCCGAGGCCCCTTGCGCCGAGGCCATCCCGGAGAAGGAGGCGAGCGCTAGCGGGAGGTGCTTGATCTGCATCTTCTAGACGGTTTGCACGTCCACCCGTATGTTGTATGTTATGGTATTAAAGATATCATCACGATGTAACTCGGTCACGTCAATCGGTAGTGGCTCCCTTTCAATATATAGGAAGTGGTGGATCTACATTTAAGTGATCATAAGGGCTCGAAGAGTAGGCTGAGTCTTATAGTACGGTTACAGTCAGGATGCCACGCAAAGTAAGTTATATTGCCAACTTATCTAAAACGCCATAAACGTGCGCGGCGTAGTGGGAAATGTTCCGTCGTAATATGACTCGGGGCTCTACCAGGATTGGAATGAGCATGCCACAGCAGCCCATACACTCTAGCACTGCGTGTCTTCGAATCAAGAACGATGGCCTGGCGAACGTTCAGAGTAGATTTACAGCCATCGTACGGAGCCCTCCCGCCTCTGCTCTAGGTGCTTGATTCTTGTGGCGAGGAATATCGGGCCGGGTGCTATCACTACCTGATTCGGTCTCGTGATGCAATATAGAGGATACGGGATCTCGATGCTGGCAAAATTGGAGTATCTGGAAAAAGGCACAAATTGCTGTACCGTGAGTCCCGGTATTGAAATTCAGGAGATTATATGAAGGAAGATATGCAGTTTGATATTATTGGTTGGAGAGCATGTCTAGCCGTAATCCCCGCATCAACAAAGCTTGGCTACGGAATCCCACCGCAGTTGGACCTTTAGTATGGCAACTAAGCACTGAGACGTTAAAGTACGGATGAGAAGCATCATGATAGGCTTCAGATCATAAAGGAAGGGTGGGAGTTTGCAATACAAAAGGTATACTTTTATTTATCTAAATGTGATGATTAAAACCATCCCAATCAATTTAAGGGCATCAAGGAAACCTGTGTCCTGAACCCCGTTCTTGATGTTCCAGTGTATCGTACCTTAACCTAAAGGATACTTATGTATACTCAGGAACCCCAACCGTCGTTTTCCCGGCGTCGTCTGTCGTTGTTAAACTCATCACCGACACGATCGATAATTTGTCCCAGGAAGCCACCACCGCCAGATTCCTCGCGGTCCTCGTCACGACCGTAATTATCTGACCGCCCGTATTCCTGTCTCTCTTCGCGACTATACTCGTTTGATCGTCCGTATTCTTCTCTCTCTTCGCGATTGTACTCACTCGATCGTCCGTAATCTTGTCTTTCTTCGCGGCCATAATTACCAGACTGGTCGTCGGAACGCCCATATTCGGATCTTTCTTCACGATACCCACCGCCGCGTCCTCCGTAACTGTCTTCGTCGTCTCGTCGTCGGTTCCAGCCGCTAGTATCTTCATAGCTATCCTCATTACTCTCGTATCGGCGCTCAGTGCGCTCTTCGTACCCGCCGCTGTAGGTAGGACGAGTCTCGGACCGCTCTTGGTAGCCGTACCCTCTGCCGCTATCATCTTGCTCATAACGGCTATACTCCGTGCGCTCGCCTCCACCCGAGTAGCGGGTTTCACTGATATTAGCCTGCCCGTAGCGGTTGTCAGAGTGACCGTATTCGGTTCGACTTTCGGTGTAAGAACCACTATCATCCTGCCGTCTACTCTCGAACGACTCCGTGTCCTCGTTTTTGAATGCCCCTCCAAGTAGAGAGCTACCAATTTGACCTAGAAGCCCCCCACCGAGGGGTGCATCACTACTACCGGGGATCTTGCCACCTGTAAGTCCCTCAAAGATGGCTCCAGCGGCGGCGCCTGCAATGCGGTCCTCCGTGGTCCCACCACTAGTATAGTTTTTGTGCATACCGAGAGGTTTTCCGCAACCATGCCCAGAGTCATGCACACCTTCCTTGTGATTCTCGCCACGCTGTACGCCTTCACGAGAGAGCTTCTGCCGATACTCATCTTGGCCATCTTGGCCTAGCTCGTTCCACCACTCCTCGACACTACGGAACATCAACTGTCGGCCCTCTTCGGCACCATCCTCACCCATATGGCGCTGGGCGGGGTGATGAAGTACACCGTTGATAATTCGGTTCAAAGTACGATCGACGTCAGCACTCTCATTATCCCAAAGCTCCATCAGCTGAGGGACAACCCAAGTCAGGACCTTGCTCGCAGTTTTGCCCGCAATTTCGTTCAGGATCTTGTAGTGGTCAGCATGAATCTTAACAAACAAGGTGTGAAAAGCTTACATTTGAAAAGTGGTCCTTAGATAACATTGAATGAGTAGGGTCAGTGCACTCATCGTCGTTGAATACGACATGCTGCTCATTCTCGCTACTGGCAATGATTTCATTTGAACCAGTCGCAAGCTCATTCTTGACTTGGCTAATGATAGGCAAGACAAAAGGTGCAATGATGGTGAAAACCCACATCGACAGCTGCTCTTCAAGTTGCTCGATAATCTGAGGTAAGATAGGGATATTTTCGATGGCTTTGGTTATGCTCTTCATTAGATCATCATGAAACTCGATGGCAGGCATTATCTGCTGGAAGACCTGCTGTGCGTAACGAGTAAACTCTTCAGGTTCCCGAGGGGAAATGGAAGTGTTCTCCATCTGGGCAGCGTGGGCATTATCTTGAATCTCATTCATCTTTTGCTTCTTATCGTCGCCACCAAATACACCATCTGGTATCTTGTCAAGCAGATCGGCTAAGATACTGGTATCGTCCTGAGAATGTTGTTGTAGGGTTCCTTCTAGCTCCTGAATCTCGTTCTGGGTCAATTTATCCGAAACTGTATGTTTCTTTGGGTTAGATGCGATATTATTAGTTTCAAGTGATTAAGTATTCATACCTTCGCCGGTGACGGAATGGAGGAAGTCTACTCCGCCAAAGGTTCCCGTGACAACCGGCCAGACCTCGTGCCTGACACCGGGAATTTGGATCTGAGTGCGGCTGCCAACATGGGGGAACACATCGCGCTCGCCCAACTCGATCAGAGCGAGTTCGGTATAATTACTGTGAGCGAGATAATCTAAGGTGCTCGTGTTAAAACATAGTTGGATTTATGGATATCTCTCAATCCCTATTCTCGACGATGACTTACCTTCGAGACAATGAAGGCCAGTTCCCAAGAGTCGTAGCGCCTCGTAGAAGTCCTCCTTGTTTCTGCTCTGCTGATAGCCCCGGACGAGCTTGACACATTCACCAAATAGGCGCCGGACGTGAAGCGCAGAAGTCATGATGCCCGCGCGCTCGTTCGCAATGTAATTTTTCATGCCGGTCTCTTCATCAAACGCAAGCTCGACGCGCTCGTCAACGGGGCCACGCAACGCTCGGTAATACTGGCGAGCATCTTGGTTGTCGGCGTAGTTCTTGGGGTTGTCGATGTGATCTTCAGGACGGTAGCAGCCCAAACGATCGGCAGTAACTTCAAATTCCTTAGAGCCATAACCGAAGCTCATAAAGCCTAGGACGCAAAGGAGGAGGCGAATAGCCTCAGCGGAAACTGCTTTAACAGTTCCCACGTCAATTGCTTGTGAATAATCACGGAGCCAGTTACCGAAATAAACGCGAGAGACCATCATCTTGTTGAAATTCTTGCCACCAACAGCGCGAGCCATCATAATATTAAGGAGGGTATCTTCGATATCGCCATGGCGCCCTGTCGCAACCTACACGTTAGTGGATGCCACAAGAAGTTGTTTGTTTGAAGAGTGGGAATTACGAACAATTCTGGCCTGCGACCTTGGAAATGCTAGCAATATTGCCAGCACCAAATGCCAGAGCCGGTTGGGCAAAAACCAGCAAGAAGGCCAGTCCCAGGAGGCCGGGATAAAGCTTCAAAGAGGCCATGTTGGGCCTCGGATTCGCGCAACAGTTATCTAATGCTTTTGAAGATGTTGATGAGGAATTGTAGTGAAAAATGATATCGGGTAATAGATGATTTCAGTCAAGGAAATGATAGAGGAGCAACTCAATCGTAGCTAGAGAGAAATACGAACTTGCCCGAGGAGGAGGGAGGTTGGAATAAAGCGTGACGTTGTGGGTGCCTTGCAACAACCACACACACGGCAAGGAAAACGCGGGAAAGGAGGATGAGGAGGAGGGGGAGGGGCAGAGTCAATGCGAGCTTTGAGATTCTTGTGCCACCAACTAACCAATCAACCAACCAACCAGAGAAGTCGTACGGGCTGTACTGTATGTTGCACTCTCCCTGGCTTGCTTGTTTGTAACAGGTACTGGTGTTAAGATCACGGTTTCAATTCTCTGGAGGGGTTTGGAGGGGCTAACTACCCGACACCAAGATTGGCTGATCGAGGGTCTGCCAAGAGATGTGCCAAGTGGAGCGTAGACTGGACGACCCTGAATAGACAAAGAACATGAAACCCGAACTTGTCTGCTACTGGGGGGCATATCGGAACCTTTTGATATCATGTTCTGTATGATTGTTGTAACGCATGAAAGCTGACGTCCAAGCACAGTTTAGCTGCCGGCAGTCTGAGCATGTCATTCACACACCCAGTAACTAAGTACTAACCTTAGTGTAAGTACCTATCTAATATGAGAAATGATATACCACCTATCCAAACTACAGAGAAAGAAACCAGAGCTTCAAATACGACGTCATCATACATATCTCTCTTGATATTGTAAGTCAGCAATAGATGACTGCTCCGTGGGGACTGAATTGCTTGGCTGACGTTGTCTATCTCGGTAGGAAGTTGCTGGCATCAAAGATCTTGATGAGAACCCAGGGGTTTGGTTTAGCTCGGGAGTATGGTTTTGTATCCATTGAAACACGGCTGCTGAAACTTCGGTCAATGCAACGCAGGTGACGGGACCTCGATCTGATTTAGGTAGTTATAGTTATGTGCAGTAAGAGCGGCAAGACAGGATAAAAGTAGAATACAATTAGGTACTGTAATGGGAAGGGGGGAGCAGCGGATCAACTTGGCTCCGTAACCGAACGAACATAAACCCTTTATCAGATCAGATCAGGTCAGCTTTGGGGTCTGGTCCAAGGCGCGCGCTCATTGGCAGATTGAACATTAGTTCGGTAAGTAGACGCGCCTACAAGTGCCCACCCAACAGTATCAACAAGTTTGAATATTGTTGCGTGGATCAGTTCAGCAGAGGCTGCAATCGCAGCCATCTTTTATAATAAGCAGAAAATCCACATGGCCATGCAGCTAGGTATCCTTTTGTTTGTTGTCTGCATTGTAGATTCCGACCAATTGTGTAGCTTTCCTACCAACCTGAGATCACAACTCAAAACCCTCAAACAATTTCCATTGTATGACACGCTATGAGTATTCCTAGTAGGAAAGGTACACCATCCCTCATGCCTTTTGAAAGACTAAGATACATACCTAGTATGATTATATCAGAAATTGACCCGATTAGGACTCTTATAGATGCGGTACCGAATGGATATCCAGATGATGTTTACGGTATTTCCTGTAGGTTATCACCAATTACCTTACGAGTATGGCAAGCCGTTATGATTTTATCCCGTCAGCGAAGTACTCGTGAACGCTTTCTATCGACGCATATCAACACAAGTACACACAATAGCCCAACCAAGTTCTGTTGAATATCAGTTGCCGGTTGCATTTATCCATTCATAAGGCTCAAGGTTCACAAAGTGTGTCAGTCAACAAGTTTGGCTCGTCATAGTACTGGGTATCCGACAATTCCACGGCCGTAACAAGTATAACGTACTGGATTTGACGTGTCAAGGTGCACCGGTAGTTTCGAATCCGCTAACAAGCGCATGTTTCGGTTGTATGCTTAAGCATCAAAGGGAAAATTAGATAGGGTCGCAAGAGATAAAATAACGATGTCTTGGACACGGACAGCTGGTGTAATGCGAGGTGCCGACTGATAGTGCACAAGGCAAGCTGCAGTGGGCAGATTAAGTAGCAGTGTTGGCGGTAGAGAAACTGCTTAGATACCTATGGGCAGGTAGGCAGGTAGGCAGGTATGTAGGTGGGTATTTGCAGGTCGCTGGCTCTGGGTAAGTAAATTAGAAGAGAAGCCGGATAGCACTGGATCATCAATTGGCGTTATCCTAGGAATGATCCAACAAGCTGGTCAAGCCGCAAAGGGAGAATTCTAGGCATTGAGAAATGGGGGAAGAGCACTGAAAATGGGCGTTAGAATCGAGCGGGGGGATGCGTTTGACCCTGAAAGCAACTGGGCGGGGGACGCCTGGGGGGTTGACCGGGAATTGCCGCAGCTGCTCTACTGGGCTTGCGGCTTGCTGGGGCACACACAGTAACACTGATGATGCGAACGTGCAATCACGCCGACCGACCGATCCTCTGCACACTGATCCAGTGCATACCCTGCCACTGCACTTCTGCAACGCTTAACCCCCGAAGCCCCCTGAACCAATCAACTAGCAGATGGCGCTGGCTTGGTGCAACATTAACACTTTGATGCTGACTATGCTGAACAGGTACCTCCACCTGACTCCAGGCAGGTATTTGGCTCGTTATAGTGAGCCGCGTGTCTCGATCACCTTAAGCACTTAGAATTCCATGAGGATTTGCTTTACGGAAAACCAATAAACAATGCTAACAGTAAATAATAAAATGTAGTGGTTATGCCCATGGGTTGATCTATAAGACCACCTGGTAGGAGATAGTATAGGAAATATGCTGGCTGCATCATAAGTGCAACTGTACTTACCTACGCAGCAGGTGAGATGAAAGCGAAAGCCGAGTGGTTTTGGTTTTTGGTGTACTAGACCGAGTGGATAAGGTGCGCAGTGCGCAATCAGTGAATGAATTATTTTCACTGCAGCATGTTTTTTTAATTTTTGATTGCCTGTCTAGGTATCCTTTCCAAGGTTCTCTAGACAAATTTTATTATGGGGCCTTCAGTGGTTCACTGGATCAGTTAGACATCGCCTACGGCTCAAAACCTTTACCTAGCCCCTCCTTTAAGAGAATCGCACAACGCCTCCACTTCAAGTCCTAAGTCCTAGTCTACCTACCTTACTGAAGTAGTACCTAAACATTGCAGCAGCAATATCCACCACAAATGCTTCAAGCTTTACTTTGATTGCCCTCCTAGCTCACCTACGCGCAACATAAAAACCTCTTGTATTGTATTTACAGAGTGTCTTAGCAGTCAAGAAACCAGTCACTGCTTTCTGGCGACTGAATACTACTAGTACACCAAGCAGGAAGAGAAATGTGGTGCGTCTTACGTACCTATGTGAAGTATTGAGTACTTTCTACTCCATTAAGCAATCAATTGAAAACCAAGGTGCAATGCTGATGCACCATAGCGAGGGGTAGCTAAAAAGTACAGTGCAAGAGTCAATACTAGCTGCCTGAGGTAGGTAGCAAAGCAGAATAAGCTAAGCCAGCAGGGGAAACCCACACCAATCCCGCCCGCACAGCAACTGCCCACCTAACGAGGTAGGTACCTGAATACATGACCTACCTAGATACTGTACACACACCTGTATCCTACCTGGGCACCCGCACCAAGTGCACCCACCCATCAGTGATCTTGCAAAATCAGCCAGCCTGGGCAGCCACCATATTTAGAGAGCAGCCCCTCCCGCTGCAGCGCGTCGCCCCCGTAAACTCTCTTTTAGACTTCCTATTTCTCGTCACTCTCGCCTCTGCATTGCCTTCACCTTCAGGCCACAGTGCTGTATACCCAGTTGATCCAGCACACCCAACCCTCCCCTTGACCAAGGCAGAAAACAATCAAATCCATCGGCCGGCTACACTACCACATTATACTGGGATCTAGTATCCTTCTAAGACCCAACACCCAACCCCAGCATTTGCTAAGACACGCCACAATCTCGCCTGGAATTCCTTGATACCGCGTGCGCGTGCACAACACCAAGCACACCCAAGCACCAGTAACTGCATTGCCTATAATAGTGGCCCCCGCCCCCCAAAGGCCAACACCGCGCCCTCTACTACACTTAATGGCTCGCGCCAAGAAAGCCGACGGCCTCAAGCAGCCTGCACCAGTCGCTCCCGCGCCCGCCATGGTTCCAATGCCCACTATGCAGATGCAGCAACCACAGCATCAACAGCTCCAGCACCAGATGGCGCCTCAGCACCAGATGCCCCAGGCCATCGCCCAACAGCCTCCGATGCAGCCTATGCAGGGCGCTATCCCGCCTCAACAGCGTACTATTGGTATCGACGAATTTATCAGAGTCCGCGACAGTGTAAGTTACCGCTCCTTATCATGATCTGCATCCCCTAGACCCTAGGCTTCATGTTCAGCGCGCATACATCTCGCAACAGCTGTCAATTTCGATTCCCTTAAGCCACCACTGCACTGAACTTCATCAATGGTCGTGACATGGCTACACACCCATACTCAAAACTATCTTCAATATGTACAAGTTGAGTGTGTGCAAGGGCTGCAACAACAACCGTACAGTACAACAATTACAATGGTGTTGTAACATGAGCAATCTGTTCTCCGATTTTCCATCTCGCTGAGATGGACTATCGTAGTCTTACTCATGTTTGGCTATCAATGGGTTACTTCTACAAGCAACTTGTTGTCTTATCCAGAAGTGTCCGTTGGAATTAAAGTTGCTATCTAACCAGCATCTTATGTATTCACTCGCTGGCACAACACACTATTACAACCCGATAATCAATCATTAGATATGAAAAGCATAGTAATACTATGGTGCTAACTTGGTCAATAGGTACATCAACGATTCAATACGATTACTGCTCTCATGAAGAGCTTTGGCGATGATTTTGTCCGTCAGACCAATCTTCTCATTGGCGAGCCCGCTCCCTTTGACAATGGAACCGGCGCATCCATGCAGTCTCTTGTTGCCTCGCTGGATATTGGTGGTCAGCTCAGCGATCTTCTACCCCATGGGGAGGAGAAGAAGGAGCGCAAGAAGCGTACTCACGATCCTAATGCTCCAAAGAGGCCATTGACCCCTTATTTCCTCTATATGCAAACAGCTCGCCCTATCATTGCCAACGACCTGGGTGCCGATGCCCCGAAGGGTGCCGTTCAGGAAGAGGGTCAACGCCGGTGGGCTTCGATGTCACCACAAGAGAAAGTGGTAAGTTTACATATACTATATATAGGTTCTTCTGATGTACAGACTGCTAACTAAATATTATAGGCTTGGAACAATGCATATCAGTTCAACCTCCGCCTGTACAATGCGCGAGTTCATTCTTATAAGGCCGGCAACCCTGACGCAAGGAACATGTCAGATGGCGATGCCCTTAACTACGCTGATGCCAATGGTATCGCTCAAGCTGACGTGACCACTGATGAAGCCATGGCTCCCAACGACCAGGATGCTATTGCAGAGCAGCTTCAAATGGCAACTCCTTCCATTGCCCAGGACGATGGCACGAAGACCCCCAAGGGTAAAACGACCCGGAAGCGAAAGAGCACCGCCGGCGATGTCGATGACGGCGACAGTAGCGCTGCTAAGAACGCGACACCCGCTAGTCCCGACAGGAAGCGCAAGCGCCAGTCAAAGATACCGGATATCGAGGAGCCCAAGAAGTCTGCCCGCAAAAAGAAGAACTAAATCGTCCATCGTTTTACGTTTTCACCTGTTCTTTTCTCGCGAATCGCCTTGTTCAGCTTTGAGATACCTTAGTCATTATTCCAGATAAAGTCGTAGGAGCTGCTTTTATGGGAACCGAAGCTCGGTATACGTTGTAGCCTCGCGCTTCTCTTTTATCTGCCTTATTCCAGGTTACTTGGTTTACGGCAGTTGTATGAGTTACGAAAACTTCGCAGATGGGTCGGCTTCGCTGACCAGGTAGAACAAGGCCGAGTACTTGTTGAGGTTTCCCCGGGTTGTAGGTAGTGCGGCGTTCAGGTCTGGGCGGTCACATACGGGATTGGGCTTTGTACTTAAGAAGAAAGTAATCGCTGTAAAAAGTGAGATTATCTGTATGAATTCTGTTCTATAAACTTGCGAGACTTGATATTGAGTGACGTATATGATTCGATATGCTTGAGTGAGCAGCGTTCGCTGCTCATGGCTTTATATCTAAGGTAGTAGCCAGGAAACTGTAATAACACGAGGTGTCGTTCGAGGGTAAAATGAATACAAGAACCACGCGACAACTGATCCAGAGTGCCTATCGTATCGGCGAGTAGTAATGCAGACTTGTTACCAGCATTACCCGCTTGTTACTCAGAAGTAAGTGCCTGTCTTCATGGCTACCTATGTAGGTACTGTACATAGCTACTAGGGAAGACCTTGGCTCGTCGGCGGGTCAGTTACCGTATGTACGTGCTACTTAACATACAGCACCTTCAAATGATCTAGAGAGACATCGGTAGGCACTTGAACCCTGGGCGATCTACACCCTACACTGCGAACAACCAGACCCATTCGAGATAATGGCCAACTTGTAGTGACAGAGCTATACTACACAAGCCGTCCGTGTACACCTAGGTAGGTAGCGGTACGACCACCAGATTCAGAATATCGTCAGCATGCCTACTCGGAAGACGAACGTCAACCTCAGCCAGCCAATCATCTTACATCCTTTTTTCCAACTGTTCGACCAATCATTCAAAGACAAGACAAGGTCCTGTTCGAAATAACTAGTGGACCTCCTGAGCGCCTCCGCAAACTAAGTAGGTACCTAGAAATAAGCACCTAAGCGCTACATACATGTATGTTTTCCTCTCTTGGTCTGTTGGGTAGGTAGATACCTGTAACGGAGGATCTCTCAGTCTCACCTTCTCCAGAGATTCATTCCCCAGTGGTTCTTCCCACAGGGAGGTTACCTAAGATAGATACGTCCACCTTATTACTCCCCTTACCCACGTACGTCTCCCTGCCCAAACTATTGGACTTGTCAGTCCCAGACAGCAATGCTTGCAATTAACTGATGCTTACCTGCCAGGGACTTGGCTGTTCACGCTTCCTACCTATACTCAAACTCATGAATAAGAACCGTTCACATGGATATCAAGATATCAGAAGATTCCCATACACTACACACTACCTATATGCCCTAAGAACAAAACATGCGAAAACGATTCAGGTGGACTTACTGGAAGCCCCCCCTCTGACTTCATCCCCGATATAGGTAAGTACTTATATACATAGTCGTCTTAAACAACACCCACAACACTCGCGCCACTCAAGACCATGCAGCTTCCTCTACCCCAACCCACCCCCTAATAAGCAAAATAATCCTGCGCAAGCGGCAGCGAACCAGCAGGCTCAGCAGTGCAGAGCTTACCGTCAGCCTCGACGGTATACCGTTCTGGGTCGACCTTCATGCGCGGCATGGCATCATTGAACGCCATGTCCTTCTTGCCTACCGTGCGGCACCCGCGCACCGCCTCGACGCGCTTCCGCAGCCCGTAGCTGGCGACGGTGCCGCTGGTGATGCTGGCCTGCGAGACAAAGAGGATGCTTGTCTCTGGCACGAGAGGCGCAAACATGGGGCGAGCGATCACCGGCTGGACTGTAGGAATTGAGGCGTTGGGGTCACCCTGGGCATGATGAGTAATTGCTCAATAGAAGGAATATTAGGGGGGGAGAAAACAAGGAGATAGCGAGAGACTAAGTATAGGAGATAGGGATAGGATTAAGCAGTTAGTGAAAGGGAGAACAGAAAGGCATAATATAGCAATTCGCAACCCCGAGCTGTGTGAAATAGAAGGCGATAGAGAAGACATACCATCTGCGACCAAGCAATCAACCCGCTCTTCACAACAGTACTCGGCTTCGTGCCAAACCAAGCCGGATCCCACACGACAAGGTCCGCCAGCCTACCGACCTCGATACTCCCAATGAGATGCGCCATACCCTGTGCGCGCGCCGGGTTGACCGTATACTTACTCACGTATCTCTTAACTCGGAAGTTATCTGCATCGGTGCCCTCGTCCTCAGGCAGTGTGCCGCGCTGGATCTTATTCTTGTGCGCCGTGTTCCACGTGCGCAAGACGACCTCGCCGCAGCGGCCCATGGCCTGCGAGTCGCTGGACATCATGCTGATGGCGCCCAGGTCGTGCAGCACGTCCTCGGCGGCGATGGTCTCGGCGCGGATACGCGACTCGGCAAACGCCACGTCCTCGGGGATGTCGCGCGATAGGTGGTGGCAGACCATGAGCATGTCGAGGTGCTCGTCGAGCGTGTTGCGTGTGTAGGGGCGCGTTGGATTTGTGCTGCTTGGCAGCACGTTGGGATGCTCGACGACCGAGATGATGTCAGGCGCGTGTCCGCCGCCCGCTCCCTCGGTGTGGTACGTGTGGATCGTGCGGTTCTTGAACGCCGCAATCGTCGACTCTACGTACCCGGACTCATTGAGCGTGTCCGTGTGGATTAGGCACTGCACATCTAACTCGTCGCATACCCCTAGACACGTATCGATAGCTGCCGGCGTCGTGCCCCAGTCCTCGTGAAGCTTCAGCCCGCACTGGCCTGCGATGATCTGCTCACGGAGCGCGTCGGGTGCGCTGTCATTTCCTTTGCCTGTGATACCGATGTTCAGGGGTAGCTCGTCGCAGGCCTGCAACATTTGTCGCGTGTAGTGGGCTCCGGGTGTGCAGGTGGTCGCGGAGGTGCCGGCACTATTTACCTGGTCAATTTGACAAACGATTGATAGCCTTTGATCAACATGCAATATGTAGGCCGTGTAGTGGTGTATAAACTTACCTTGGTCCCACGCCGCCACCGAGCATTGTTGTGATGCCAGAAGCAATAGCTTCATACGCCTGCTGTGGGCAAATGAAGTGGATATGCGAGTCCATACCACCAGCCGTGATGATCTTGCCCTCGCCAGCGATGACATCGGTACAGCTACCCACCACCATGCCATCCGTGACGCCTTCCATGACATCCGGGTTACCCGCTTTCCCAATACCCACGATGACGCCCTTCTTAACGCCAATATCGGCCTTGTAAATGCCCGTGTAGTCGACTATCAGCGCGTTCGTGACGACGAGGTCGAGACTGTCGGCGTCGGAGCATCCGCTCATCTGTCCCATACCCTCGCGCAGCGTCTTGCCACCACCGAACTTGCACTCGTCGCCGTACACCGTCATGTCCTTCTCGACTTTGATCCAGAGGTCTGTCGAGCCCAGTCGGACGCGGTCACCTGTCGTGGGGCCAAACATGGTCCGGTACGCCGAGCGATCCAGGGTAAAAGCCTCGATAGTCCCCAAGCCGGTGGTCGGCTGAGGCTCATGCGCAAAGCCCGCTTGTTGCAGCTTCTCGATGATCTCGTCGGCACGGCCTAGGTCTAGCTTCCCTGACGCAAGGTTGTTCCCGCCGTAGATGGCGCGACGACCACCAATCTCGACGAGCGTGACGGTCTTGGTGTCGCCGGGCTCGAATCGCACCGACGTGCCGGCCGGGATATCGAGACGGCAGCCATAGGCCAGCTTGCGGTCGAACGAGAGCTGAGGGTTCGTCTCGATAAAGTGGTAGTGGCTGCCCACCTGGATGGGACGGTCCCCTTTGCTCGTGACCTTGACTCTGACACGCCGTCGTCCCTCATTGATGGCCACGCGCCCCTTGACGACGACCACGGCGCCGGGGGCGTTCTCAGCGTCATAGGCCGACGCCGGAGGCGGCGGGAACAGGTCGGCGGATGGCACGGGCAGGAAGCTACCGTACAGCGCCCTCGCGAGGTCCCCGTGCTCCGTAGCAATGGGGTTGTGGACCGTAACCAGGTACGTGCCGGTCGGGAACGTGCCCTCGACCTGGATCTCGTGCAGCGTGCTCACGACGGACGGTAGCACGTGGCGGCGACCCAGCATGGTCGAGCCGATGGACATGAGGTCCGCCACGGTGTGTTGACCATCGCGGATCAGCTCCTGGAGGTTATTGGCGATGAGGGCCTGCGCCGCATTAGCACGGGCCCGTGTATTTTGTCTGCTCTGCTCATTTGTCTGTTCATCTCATCTCATCTCATCTTTTCGTTCCCCGTCTGGCCCGTCTGCATGTCTAGTGCAAGGAACCGGGAGGGCCAAGACGGCACATCGCGTCGCCGCAGCACCGTAAACTCTCATGCTCTTATGTTGATGTTAGGTAATGCCAACTCACCGTCGCTTCTGTATGGTTCAATCTGACGCCGCGCGCGAGACGTCTCTGCGCGAGGAGACCAAGCTGAGAGATGACGAGCTTGTCAAGCTACAGATAAATCAAATAATTCCGCATTAGCCTCTCTTTTCCCACTTTTTTGAATGTTCGGGCGCATCTCAGCCAATTCAATTCATACAGTGGACTGGGCTGGGCTGTTTGAGTGCAGTGTTTGAGTGTTTGAGTGAAGCGATGTGCACGCAGCTTGGCAGAGTCCACAAGGGGTCTATAGAGATCGGGAAAAAATAACGAACCTCTTTCGGTACAAGATGCATCCTGAAGCCCTCCTACCTTCTTTCAATATTCAATATTCAATTAAGAGCCTTCGCTATTTCGCGAAAAGCAACGCGAACACCAACTAAAATCCTACCCAACCACATATAAATATGTAGGTAGTAGTCGTCGATTCGAGATCAAGTCCCCCAATGCGGGCGCCCATGCAAGCTTATCGCGAAGCTCTCCGCGATCAGAGATCACCTTACCCCGCAGAAGAATCAAGATACCTACATCAGATAAGGGACTTCGACGAGTCAAAGGAATGCATAATCGCAAACAGGGATAGCACGCGAAGTATATTTGTTGGATTCGAGTCAGTTGCGACTCAGATTCCCATGTGATTGATAGTGAAAACAGCATCATACATTTCGGTAGCAAGGCTAAGAGGTAGTAGCTCGTTCGACAAATGTAATCACCTGATTTTGGACTTCATTACTGCTTTATGTATGCACTGTAATCGATTCAATGTGTGATTGATGTCCGGATTTAAATCAGTTGTCCTAAAAACAAAACTTCCGCTAAGCATCAAAGCGAAAGACGAGCAAATGAGTATTGTCGAGTGTATCTCTAGGTATATCTAGCCTACCCGATATGTGATCGCATTGACTCCTAGAACGCCAGCCATGGTATCAAGAAGCCACCGATGCCGGTTATGACCCTCCACAATATAATCCGTAACATACAATTCCGTAGTCACCATCGTAAAAGACCGCATCTTCATTCCTCCTCGAGATCTTCATCCCAAGTCAGCCGTTCCTTCTTCATTAGATCGGCCATCGTCTCAGGCTTGAAGATAGTGCTATCAGGGTCGGAGATGCGAGGAACCTTGCCCAGATTTTCATCATCGAATACTGTTCCGATGTTGTCAATCCACCGACGACGTCGCTCCATCAGTGTCTTCGTCACGTCGCCAATTCCTGGCCGTGCCATACCGGCACCGGCACCGCCCGCTGGATGACTGCCACCACCTGCACCCCCCGGACGTTTCGATTTTTTACTCTTGCCCATGGTTCGTGTGCGTTTGAGATACGCACCCTGAACTTGGGTATCCAGATCTTCCAGAATGGTTTGGTATTCTTGGTGTGCCATCCTCTCCTTTACGAGTTCAGTGAGCCTAGCCTTGCGGGCACCGTTGATGAGGATCTGTTGGCGCAGGCGTTCTTGGAGTAATCGAAGGCGAGCCGCCACTTCGTCATCAAAGTGACCGTCGTAATCGCCGTCGAAACTATCCTGTGGTAAGAATCCAATGTGACGAAGTTCTTGCTTGATGCGCTCATCGACTTGTAGGTAGTCGAGTTTCGGATGTGTAGCTTTCTTCCATGCTTCGCTGGTCGATTCAGGCATGAAGGCCGCAGGGGGGTTGCTCTTGCCCTCCTCCCCCTGAGCAGGTCCACCGTCACCATTGACTTCTTCCTTTACCTCGGCATCACCGTTGACACCATTGGTCATTGGTTTGTCTTCACTCGGTTGTGCGCGTGCTTCTGGGCGCATGGCTTGTAGCAGACGCGATAAGACGGGACCGACCGAGAGCTTGTCCGTTTCCGCAACATCATCATCCATATTATCGATGGTGCCGCGAGGTTGGTTAGGTGCCAGCCTATCCCTACCCTGACTGTTCGAGTCGATAGCCATCGCACCGTCCTCATCAGCCCAAACCTCGCTGTAATGCTTCTTGCCCCGTTTTGGCATGACAAAAGGCGTCACGCGGTCGCCCCGCTCTCGTAGGAAGGTGAGGTCTTCTTCCGCAAAGGGACGGAAATATGGTTCAACGTAGGTAGAAAAAGTGCTGAAACTAATTTGATTCGTCGGTTTCGCATTGCTGAAATCTTTATCAGGGGGGTCACCGGCAATCTGGTCGGCCAGGTCGGTTTTAGGAAAGACGGCGACAGAGTATAGTTCTCGTAGTTCTTGGACTGGCATTCCTGGCTTGGCATCACGAATTTCGTAGACTGTGGGGTCGGGGAAGGTGGATGGATCTTCGCCAAAGGTTTGGAATTGGGGAGCTTCGCGAGCAGGAGGTGCGAACTCGTCCTCGGAAGACTCTCCCTCGTCCTCGTCTTCTACAGCATCCTTGTCGAGCTTCACCTTGTCATCGACCTCCATAGCGCTCGATGCGGGCCGGGCAACGGGGGAAAGCGAAGAGCTAACCGAGTCGTTATCGCGAGACGCTTTGCGAGGTTTGCTGCTGGCGTCGCGCAGTGGAGAAGATCGTTCTATAGATGAGGAGTCAAAATGAGTTTTCGAATTTCGTGGCTGCAGCAGCTACATGCAAGGCATGTCTCGGATATAGGCACACAGGTAAGGCAAACGATAGGATTATTATAATTGCTCGGTAAATGTTGGGCGAAGTAGGTAAATTGGCAGGTTCAGGTAGGTACGTAAGTAAGTAAGGTATGTATTCAGCCAGACACTGGTCGCCGAAACAAACCAACCAAGGGGCCCAATCCCTGGACTAGTCTCTACAGCAACAATGGTTGCTCAAGGCAGCACGAGAATACAATGTGGATGCGTGGAACAGTGGTCGCGAGATGGCTGCCGGAGCAACTTACCAGTGTGCTGGTCTCCTGGTGCGAGACTGTCATTTGCTTTTCTTTTCTTTTTGTTGGGCTTCTTGTCGCCCTCTTGCGCCGTCCCTTCTTTGCGCGATTCGGTCTTGCTAGTCGTCTGCAGTTCGGATGCGAGGTGACTTTTCTTCTCGGCAACGATCAGGCGCATCGCCTTGTCGCACCAGCTACCGCGACGTTCGATGAGATCGTGCAGCTTCTCGAGTTTCCAAAGCAGGGCATCGAGAGTCTTGGAGTCGGGGATGACGGCATTGGACGTGGTCTGGTCGATGATGTCGTCGTGCTGGATACTGCGCACATGTTCGTACTTGATGTCGAATAATTCGCTCTCGAGTGATTCGACGGGCGGGATACTAGCGGCGGCGGCGGCGGCGGCGGCGGCGCTGTTGCTGCTGCTGGTGGGCAGGCTGGACATGGGGGTCGTGTTGCGGCTGCGCTGTGCTTTTCCCGAGCCCTTCTTGCCGGTCCCCTTCTGGCCCGGTGCTGGCGGCATCGCGAAGGGTGGCGTGAGTCGACGGAAACAGATGCGGGAGGACGTCTGTCTAGGTAGTATTATTCATAATCAAGGAACAATCAACAGGCAAGTGGCAAGTGGCAGGGCCAAGTCACATCCGATAGGGCACGGTAGGAGACGCCGTCAACAAGCACGCGCCCGTAGCGTAATTACGGATGGGGCGTTTGTCGTCAATGATGAGCGGCGGACTAGGAGACTCGGCAGAACTGGGGAAGCTTGGCATGGAATAAATGGGATGCGACCGTATCTTCTTTAACTATCTAGGTTAGTCTACCAATCACATACAGAAGAAAGATCCATTTGAGCCTAACTTTCTTAGGTAGGTTACACCAGATGCTTGAGTCGGTGGCTTTGACGTGGCCACACAGCCTCATTTCCTGTCTCCGAGCCACACTCGCCTTATTTGGTTTTCCTACCTTGTACCAACCTACATCAGGGAGGCCCATTGTCGTTTACCTTGCACTTGGAGAAAACGCAAAGACGTAATTATTCCGTGTTTGTTCAGTTGGAAAGACAGTCGACAGTAGCCACCCAGTTATGTCCGCCGGCAGTGTTGTTAGTCAGGGTAGGCTGGTTCATATCCATTCATAGCCATCGCAACACGCAGGTTACCCTCTTAGAGCATCGTGGCTAAGGAAGCCATCTTACTTCGGAGCCCAATCAACACGAATACGGTCTGTACTGGGTAGGAGGATGTATGTTTGGTTTACAAAATAGTGTCAACACTAATCAGTTCCCTAAATTTTGTTCATTGGCTAAGATGAGATGAGTATTGGAGCCCGATATCTATAGTCTGCTATAACAGCAACACCATCAAATGTCTTCATAGATTCCCAGCGTTTTCCTACCCTCTAACGAACTGTATCGCATACCATTTCCACAAAACTCTCGACCCGTAGAATGGGCACTAAGAACGGCAGGACATGCGGTCGGTCCCGAATACTACTCTCGCGACATATAGGATCGTATATTTCTTGTCCGAGGGTTCTACTACTTTAGACTAGTAAGCCGTATCAGGATAGACGGATGGCGCAGGAGAACGAATTGCATTTTGGAATCCGTTAAACTCCCGTCACCTACTCAGGCAGTTGATTTTTATGAAATAGCAAAATTCGTGGAGAAAAAAGCTTCATGGGAGTTGCGCAAGGCTGGGTCGACATTGGATTGATCGTTTTCTCACCGCACATTTGAATAGTAGTTGGTTGACTCTGCGGATTCGGGTCTTGGCAAGCTGTCCTGTTGGGTCGTCGGTGTCCGGATTATAGTCTATTTAAAGCGCAAGACAACAACGGTGTCTGTGGATTAGAGAAAGAAGGTCATTGTCATTGTACGCGTTCACTATGCAGTTACCAAAACTTCGAAGGACTTGCAGTATTCTGTTGGAACCACACCATCAAATCACAATTAAGGTCGATGATACTAATGTAGCCTATTTGTAATCCTTTGTAATCCTTTAATATTTCTGAAATACATTTCATATTATTCGGATCTGCCTACGGTCTACGTGGGGGAATGCTACGCAACTAATATTAGCTAATCGTGGTGATGAGGCGGAATATTTCTTCCTACTTTATTTACATAACTAATCGAGGATGTTTGGCTCGAAAGGGATAAAAAGTACTAGCAAAACGTCCATTTCTATACTAAAGCGCGTTAGTCGGTTGTGGAAAACTCTTCATGCAGTCAGATAGATAAGCCGTGCATGAATGAAACGTCTCTGACCGCAGTAGAAACACAACGTCCGTCCTAGTACATGGGAAAACAAGGCACGATCTATGAATATGCATGTGAGCGTCGTATGACAACCGCTTTCAAGCCCCGTTTCTTTGTATATGCTTGAGATCAGGACTAGAAAGTCCATACAGAACACTTCAGGCTATTATATTGTGATATTACGACGTCCATGTTACTCTTTTTATCTCATTGGTAAGATCAATACATGGGATTTAAGCATTTCAAAGATAATATTCACCAACTTAACCGTCGAACCTTGGCATGTAGTAGTTAGTTGCTATACTCGACGGGATGGAATGATCTCGCAACCCATATCCAGATAGACAAGTAGGAAACAGATCACTTACGCATTAATTAATCTCAGAGTGGCATTAGTGTGCTATCAGATATGCGAGAAAATTTATCGATAACCAAGTTTCGCTACATCTATCCCCTTTGGGCTCTCCGTCTAAATTTGAGTCACGCCGAGCGAGGTCGCCCCGAAGGGCCTATGGCTAGGTATACGTATTAATTAAATTTATGATCTCTGTATAAGAGTATATCAAGCGCGGTAGGCGCGGTACTTGTAATCCTCATAAGGGGTAGCTCTAAAACCACTTGTTTCCCGGTGTCATATTATGTAGCGTGACATGCTGCCTTGCTATAGTACAGCGTATTCGGCTAGTTGATCCTGGAACTGGTGTGAAGTATGAATACATTGGGTTACTCTTTCCATCGCTACGCCTTAAGCCCGAATCTTGAGCTGTTTCGAGTTATACTGGCATGCATTCGGTGCACAGCCAACCCGTAGTCTTTTCTGATACAGTTGAATAGTTACGGTATATAAATGGAACAACCTGCAGGATCTCTTTCTCCAATGGCCAATCTCCGAAAGATTTGGAAAAAGAAACGAAGGACTCTCGGTCTTGTCCTCGAATCCGAGCAGGCCCTCTCGAGCTCACCGCCGCTGCCATGAGGCTGACTCCTTAAGTAATCATAGGCCCTTGTAGTCAATTACACTGTGGATCTTGATGCAACTAAGATTACCTAAATTGGTATATGACTGTTTCCTGGGAGGTTCTACATGAAGACGGACTATGTTCGCTGACACGTGCCAAAATCCATAAAACATACCACTAGTGATGAATAACTTGGATTCCGTCTCGAGGTCTCAATGTAAAGGGATAGGATTCTACGTTCCTTGATCCTACACCTTATATGCTGACATAAACAGTCCCTGTTTCGAAGGATCTCTTACAAGAGCCTCATCGCCACCTCTGATAGACATGCTTCTTTTGTTAGCTTCGAGTCCGAAACGAGTTACGGCCGAGAACATAGAAATTCCTTATTGCAACCTAGAACGGCATCTTGCCATAACCCTCAAGGTTTCTATCTATTCAACCCTGTATCTTGATGTTATTTAAGACCATTCCATTCCTAATATCTTTAGGCAAAGGATTCAACTCTTAGAATATCTGACTGGTTGTGAATATCATCATCATTAATTTATTCTCATCCCGATTCATATTTTATCACAAAGTGAATCCATAAATATTTTATTCATCACACTATTCAACATGTCTCCTAGGTATGCAATTCACAAAGTTCGCACCTACGCCTCGCAGGAATCAGTGTGCTAATTAGCTATAGCACAAATAATGCCCCAAGGCTAACAGCGTCAGCTCTCGTGCAACACAACAACTACTTAAGCGCAACCGATGCCCAAAAACATAGTCCGGAACTTGTGCCATCAGGGGTACGCTTCCTCGGTAAGTTTCCTAACGTTACTGAATATTCAAGTTAAGTCTGGTTTTTCCTTTTAGACGTTTCGTTATAGTAAGTGCTAACAGAGTTGTCAGTGCTATCCGACCAATCAATTAACGATTCTAGGATGTTGGTGGAGAGGAGAAAGGCATGGGCGATGTCTCAGATCAAGGCGTTCGAGACAGCATTCTACGTTGGCAAAGACAGCCAAGGTTAGACTCCGCTGGTAATAATGTGGACAAACATCCTATAAGAGCAATAATAATGTAAACATTCGGATGAGGATGAAGATTTCTTCTACTATCTAAATTACCTGCATGTGGGGTCGCACAGCATATCGTCAAAAGCATGTACTCTGCATGCAATCCTCCCGGTATAATATGTGCCGGGTCTTTTGCGTATATGCGTAACCTAGGGTAAGGTAGTAGCCGCCATGACTCCAGCTTTCACTACGACTCAAGTACATCCCTCTGGAGGATAAGACTACCACCGGCATGTGTGATATCTGTGCTTTGTTTCTTTGTGTAACCTAACATGATAAATCTATTAATAGCGTTAGACCGCGTATCCGGAGACGGTCAACTAAACGACTGGATCCTACTGCAACCTTCAGGAAAGCTTACCTTGACGCGTCCTCTCCTGATAACCCTTAATTAATTAGCCCACCTGCGTTTGCCACCCTTTTTGGCTGGGGATGCCACCAATTTCCAATTTATATAGTCAACGTACGCCACTTCAGGCGTTTACAGTTAGATTCACGGCAAGGGCTATACCTCTACGTGACTTAGTCTAGGTGCTTGGGCATCTGGCTGCTTGTATGTAGTAACTAATAAATCAACAGTGTTTTTTCTTTACTATATAATTAGGTTATCGACATATTGTAGTATACAACTTCAAGGGTCATTAGTTCAAACGCTATACGATCACTGAATTGTGCACTTAGATTTGTAAATCTATACGTTTTCTACGTTGTATAACTTAATGCTACGGAATACAGGACTTAGGAAGGCACTTGGACTAGCTGCTTCGGTTGCTTAATTGTATGTATGTATATCATCTGTACAGGTGGGAAATTGGTGGCATCCCCAGCCAAAAAGGGTGGCAGACGCAGGTGGGCTATAATCAATGGCTTCGTTGTTACGAGGCCTTTCTCGCAGGCATGAAATTCGAGTCGCGGTGATTTGATTGTGTGACACACAAATCTCACATTTGATACGCATCAACTGTGTAGAATCAAGTGTCACCTACCGTTTACGAAGCCTGTTGTCTATACTATAACGGATTATACTTGACATTTAGTCAACATCATCGTCTCCCCCAGCATTAGTAGGAGCAGTCCCCACCGCGTTTACGTCGGCATCGTCCCTATCCGCAATCTTCCCCGCCTCCTTCGCCATCTCCTTGTCCTCGCGCATCGCTTGCAGCGCCGCCGGTTTCAGCGATCCATCTTCGTTGACGTCCTCCTTGAGGTACAGAGTGAATAAGATGACGAGGTACGTGTCGCCTGTAGAGCGGTTCCGAAGCACGTATCTAAGGGTATGTGAGCGCTTGGGGCGGGCCCTGTTACGGTGAAGAACGATAAGATACCGCCGACCGAAGAGAAAAGATGGATGGATGATGCGAAAAAGACGTTGGGAAAATTAACTGGCAAAGAAGACGTGCGATGGCTTACCTAAGGCCCTGACCATCCCAGTATTTCATGATGGGCAGTGTGAAACCGGGAAGCCGGAGCGAAAACTCGCTGAAATCTAGATACGGGTTGAAGAAATCGACACAGTATGTCTTGCCGTACTCAAACACCCACTTATCCTTGCTGGCGTTATTGAGCGCCCATTTCTTACGCTCCTTGGCGCCGTCCGGTGCTCCGATCTCCCGGCGTGCTTCTATTCCTGCCTCGTCGCCTCCTTCCTCGAAATACAAGCCTCCCTTGTCAGGATCATGTTCCCCTGCGCCGACGTGTAAGCTGTTAAACGAAGAAAGCCCCGGGCCATACAAATGTGGCATGTCGGCATATGGGTCACCGTCTAAGCCAGGGTCGATCCACCATTTGACTATATTCATAGCATAGCTGAAACCTGGTGGGAGGCGGTCCCTGATAGGATGGTCAAAGTCATTACCAAACTGAAGGTCATGACCTGAGATGCCGGCCTCAGTTAAAGACGCATCGTCTTTACCTGCTGGCTCGGAATCCCCTGATTTTCCCGCGGGTACTTCCTCATTAGACGACAACCCATTAGGAGCTTGGTCACTGCGTGAATGAGGTCTTGATCCAGTTACGGAGGGGGGATTTTGTCGCCGGGATTTGCTTGGCCTTTTAGGTGTGAAACGGATAGCGAGACTGTATTGATCATTATTTGTCGCATGGGGTTCCAGCGAAAAGTATGGAGAGGTTGTTGGCGAGTTACGCGGTAGGCCGCGGTAGTTTTGAACGCGCACGTTGATCTCGGCATCAATGAGGTCGTTACTGAGCTTGACTGTCTCATGCGAGTTGACTGGCACCACAACATGATTGTCGATGTTATAATCGGACCCAGTCGTCACTCGAATGATATACTTCTCCGCCATCTCAAGAGGTTGGCGTAAAATTGAACCA
This sequence comes from Xylaria flabelliformis, assembly GCA_007182795.1. Taxonomy (NCBI): domain Eukaryota; kingdom Fungi; phylum Ascomycota; class Sordariomycetes; order Xylariales; family Xylariaceae; genus Xylaria; species Xylaria flabelliformis. Next base: position 188,528 of record VFLP01000064.1, on the reverse strand, counting down.
AAAACCTAAATTCCGGCTTCGGAAGCATAAGCTTCCTAAATGATTGCTTGGGTGAATATTCAGATTAAAGTATCAGAGTTGAGCTGGGTATGCATAAATCCTTTGTTTCAGTGCTTGGCGTCTTGGGCTCAATTCCAGAGGGAATCTTGATGACCGAATCCAGCGTGTGAAAGGTGAGGAAATTTTGAAGAATAGGAGGATACACTGAAGTACCATACTCCTCATATTTCATGCTCGAGTGGACTTGTACTTGAATTATACCAACGGGCACGCTATAGTCTTGGTGGAGAGAAAATTGAATGACGTCGATCATAAAGACCCAAAACGACAGGGATTGAGCGCACTGGCCACACCTTGTTTAGATTTGCATATACAGTGTGTATACAGTAAAAGGTTGAGATCAAATAGCAAGTAAGAATGACACGTGCATGTTAAAATCTTGTTAACCAACATCGAGATGCAATTCTATGCAATTCTACTATGGTTTCCAGAAAGGCTCCTCACGAAAGATCCTACAGCCATAGAAACTATAACTGGATTGCAACGAGTACAATGTGCCGGCTCATGGGCGTTCAAAAGCGAGCAGAGACGTACATGTCACGTTTGAAGGACTAAGATGAATATGTAGTTTGATTAATGTTGAGCGCGTCCGAGGTGTTGGTACAATTGTCACGGGATAAGCAATCGGTCAATATCAACCCTTTCGAAAAAGCTAATATGTCCAAAGTCAACCCAATACTGAGCCAATCGATTATGGGAGATGAGAATGAGCTGTGACTCAATATACTTGTCTGGAAAGCTTGTCAGTTTGGACCACTGAGAATAGGATGAGAGCCTTACCGCCTGAGAACCCAATATTTGCAATATGACCTTGGCTTTTCACGATTCTGGCTCCTTGGAAAGGAGGTCCCTGAGCAATGCGGACAAATCCATCTTCTCCTAGATCATTCGCTAGGAATGTGTATTCGCCCCTGGGTACATTCGGATCACCCGTGAGCTTGATAGCTTCTAATCGTCCCTTATAGACTCTCTCTGACAGGAAGCGTGCCCTGAATTCTCCATCGCTCTCGCTCTCGCGCTTCATAAGAGGTTCATTGTAGCTTTCTCCGTCAACGTCGGGTTGATTAATAAGAAGAAACTCGCAGCCGTGAGCACTGTAGTCGCCAACCCAAATACCTCTCCAAGGCCGTTCAGGTGTTGGGGTGCTGCAGAGCGTGGATTAGATTTCGATCAAGTTTCATAGTTGTTTCGAGTAGGAGAAAAGCGCCCAAGACAACTGACCCAAGCAGAGACCTTCTCCCAAGAATTACTGGATTGGGGTAACTGAGCTTAGCATTACTTACTAAAGGGCCGGATCAATCGTTGAGTATGTCACAATCTCCTCGCCAATATGAAACCCTATCGTTGGCGGACCTAACTCCATCCATTGGCGAATTCGAAAAGTCATATCAGAAACCTCCGACCGATTGAATGGTCGCCATTTGGGCGAGGTCATTAATTCATGAGTTGGGCTCCCTGCAATGTCAGCAGGATGGCCAAGGACTCGGTGAGCCGCCGGGATGGCAGGTGGCGGCCAAACGAGACCGTATGGGAAGCGATCGCCTACATGGGGCGGCAGATCTCGTATTTCGAGAGGCTTCGCGAGCATGAACGTGCTAAATCTTGGATCGGATCCGTGACTGTAGCGCATAGGGTGCTCTGGGAAGAAACGACGTCCGGGCCGTGTTGATGAATCTGATGATGATAGTGAAAGGCGCATGAGGTTTTCTAAGCTATCTACATCGAATTGGAGAATCGGCTTATCGAGATGAAGCTTAACGTTGGGCTCAAAATAATGAATATGGACAGTAGGGTCGGCCACCCAGGGTTCGCTCCCATCCCGGGACCGTGTAGCGAGAAGTTGGTAACCTTCGATACAGCCTCGCCGTGTGTCATATCTGGCAATGACCATCTGGCCGGTCAGCGAGCGGTCACAGAACCATAGTTTGTATTTAGTGAGAAACCAATATTGACTGTGGGCAACGAAAAGTTCACGCCAGGTCTTGCATGGATACGGCGATTTTATTTTGTTTCCTGGTAGGTTTGATAAAACGTGCCGACGCCAATGCACATCATAAGTGGAATGGTTGAAGAGCTCGCGGCACACTAAAGACACCCGAACAAGCTCAAGCGGAGTGAGATATGAAAAGATCGTGTCAATCAACTCCGCTGGCAGCCCAATAAACCCGGACAAAGGATGAAGCGTAGGAGAAGATGTCGAAGTGTAAGCCGAGGTCGGGCCTGAAAGAGGCACATACGTATTAGTAAGGATTCTTTGGTAGATGTAATTAGTCATTTGACATGAGGTGAGCGTTGGTGATGTTAGGGATAATATAATGATATGTGGGCGACTTGCCAGTAGTATAGTTGACCATTTTGAAACGATTCAATATCTTGTCAGTCAGGTCCGAGAAGTCGGTCTCATAGAAGGATGGTGAGAAGAAAAAACACTTTCTGCCTTCGAGCTGCGCCGGCCGTGATTAAATGCGGAGTTGGAAGGATTGCGAGCGGCCTGTTAGACAATTCTCGTCCTCGATGACAAAGTTATTATCTACACTGCAGACACCGCAACCAATAACAAGGGCACTAGTCTGAAGGAAGTATCGGGAATGCGGGTAAGATATGCCAGTCTCGTTCAAATTCGCCCAAGAGGAGGACGACGTGTGGTATTGGCGAAGTGCAACTTGACCTGAACAGCTCTCTGATTGGTTATAGACTAATCGAGAGACGTGGCAGACCAAGGTCTATCTGTATCACGCGGTATCGGAGAGAAGCCCAATGTGTTCTCGACGGCGGCAGACGACCTCGGGACCAGGGAATTGCCAATTAATTATCCAGGCTACGAGCTGCGGCTCGAACTGGCAGGTGGCAAACGAACTCAAGCACGACGAGCTGACTTGGCGGAAGCAATGTCTCAGGCTTCCAAGGTTGTGTGTGATTTATAGACTCCCGCATTCATTGAATCTTAGGGGTCTTAGGGGGGGGGATTGGAAACAGACGGGCTGTTAAAGACAGTAGAACGAATGCCTGTCATATCCAATACAACAGGTACCCGTTAGCTGTAGATCAAAAGGACCCTGCTCTGTGCTGAGAGATTAGAGAGTGCACTTAGAGCTGGCTTAGGAGCTGGTGGGGTTGTAAGCAATACACGCACATGGAAGGTGTTGCGAGAAGCTAAGTTAGCTCATTGCCATGAAACAGTCCAGCATTCAAAAGTGTCGTACAGCAGTAGCTGGCAAGATAGGTACTTAGATAGAGGGGCACGGGCAATAGGTATGTTCGTGATGACATGGACGATATTTTGAACGCGGCAGCGGTTTAAGGTTGATTAGGTAGGTCGGTAGCGCTTTATAGTGGAGAATACCCACCTACTTAGGTAGCCAAGTGATCTATCTTGAAGCACCCGACGCATCTATCCCGTTTCCTACCTTCCGATTATACCTGTAAGTCTTCTTACCTTTGGTAGATCATTCTACCACTATATCTAGATCCAGTAGGTAACCGTTTATTTATGTTGCTAGAACCTAAACCTCGACTTGTAGTTCTGTTATTTGCACAAGATAAGGACTTTGGACCAGGGAAAAAGTTCCGATTGGTTTCGGTCCGTGTAACTCTGATCTTACAGAGGGCTGCTGTTATGGATATTGGTTATTACAAGAATGTATGTATAAATATATATATATCTATATATGCCTGTGTAAAGCGAAGCTGGCGCGCTCCGAGACGCAAGTTTTCGAGTTTTGCTAACCGTGTATACCACGGATACTGAACCTACAAACAAGTCAGATCGGTTCCTGCTAAGTAGTAGTGATTGCGGACTTCAGGAATACTATGGTACAATCTGTCACATGCCCAGGGATTGTCATGGTGTCGAGGTAGCAATGGGGTACAGTGTGCAGCTGTGCAGCATACATATCGTACATGCACCAGAAATAGATCCAGTACATCGCTAATGCGGTCATATCGACGCTAAATTCGGATGCCGGAAGACGATGGACAGAGATCCGAGGCGGCTTCATCAAGTCGCCGCATTGCCGGCAGGGCACCAGGAAATGGAGCCAGGGACATCCTAGACACTGTTAACCTCGCTGTCAACCGATGCGCTTCCTTTATTAGGTAGGTAGATATGTATGTAAAGCTCTATTAGGTCTGCTAGGTCTGCTAGGGAGAGAAGTGTAGTTTGAGGAGTGGTGCGGCACCTATGTTGTCCTACCTTGATGTCCGAAAGAAAGACATGGGCTGTTTAATAGCATAAGTAGTTAGTGTGCCTAAAATACTCAGTTTAGGTGGTCATGGCATGTTTTGATATGGGAAGAGAGAACGGTCATACCCAGGTACGAATTACCTGTAACTTGAGAATGTGAGGAACAGGAAGTGGCGATAGACGCGCAGAAGCTGAAATGCACAGACCACGCGCAGGTCTAGGGTGGCCTAGCGTCAGGTCACGCTTCGGCGACCAACCCGATGATGCTCACTTTAGATAATCCATGTTGGTATTGTGCTAACAACAACCGTACTCGGCATTATATTTATCGGTTTTCCATACTGCAAGCCGTAAGACGGCCCGTATCGATTGCATAATTACGATGTCTTCATTATTCTCATTACTGCCCGACATCTTACCGATGATCATGCCATCCGCCATCACAGTTGTCAAAGCCACAGACCTTGAGACCAAGAGAAAGGAGTCGGCGGACTCTCCCATGATACGCCAAGGTGCCATCACCGGTAAAAGTGATAGAATGTGTGCTACCGGTAAGCATTGTTGCTTCAACGTCATTCCCTATGAATGAGTTTGAGCTGATAGTGAGTTACAGTTATGCGGGCGAAGCCTCGCTGTTCTTCGGCAGTGCACCATCATGGTGAACAAGGTACGTTTTCTCGCTTCATCTCCGGGATCTATACTCATCCAAACGATCTAGAAACCATCATATACGCGGCATCCGGCAAGGGCGTTCTTGTGACCAACACAGGTGGCGGCGAGGATCAATTAAAACGCCACGAACTGTCAGCCGGTGATTTTGCATTCGTACCCCCGTGGACAGAGCACCAAGAAATCAACGAGACAGATGAAGAGGTTGTCTGGATTCTTATACGAAGCGGTCCAGAACCGGTCATTGTTTATTTGACGGGGTGGGATGGTGACCAGGCCAAAGCAGACTGATAATATGCGTCGGTCTTGTTTACTTGTAAAAAACAAGATGTTAATATCTAGGTATGGTCGTATCTTATTGTTACATCTATTATTTTTCCGTCGTAAATTCGGTAGCCTCTAATTTTAGCTAACCCCGCGCACAAGCATCGCGAGTGATAGTCGCGAGACAGGCTGAGGTCTCCTTACTGTCGAAGATTTGCGCATGGTCTAGCCCATTAAACCACGCTACCTCGATGCCGTTGCATTCGAAGTAGTCTCCTTGGCGTATAGACAATGGCTGTCTTGTACTATAGGATTCGTTTTTCTTGGGGACACCATCCGCAGACACCCAATCCTCCTTATTGAGGAGGTATTGCAGCACCGTCGATGTATCGACTATTAAATCTCGCTCCGCGAGACAGACAACCACCTTCCGCACCATCGATTTCTTCGACTGACCGGTAGTGTTTGATCTTCCAATGGTATATGGCTTCTCCATAATATACTTCACATCCTCTTTCCAGGCGATGCACTCTTTCCAAAAGAAATGACGGCCTAATGAGTGGGCTACTCCGGGATCTGTGGAGGCAAAATACCATAGCTGATACTCATTGGCCCTGCGCGGCTTGCGCCTCGTGAAGTTGTAGGCGACGTCAGGCAGATGCAGCAATATGCAGACGGGATCGACCAACACGATTGATTGGATACGTGGGCTCAAACTGGGCGATTTTATCATGTGGGTAGCCAGCGCTGTCCCATACGAATGGCCAAGGACAGCGAATTGGTCCCATCCGTGCTCATCTAAGAGAAGTGTGATCTGAGCGAGAAACTCAGTCTGGCTTAAGGGTGCGCCGGTAAGCCGCGTTGATACTGGAAGATATTCCAATGCGATAATGCCGATTTGCTCATCTTCACCAAAACCTTGATTAAGGCTCGACAAGTACTGCAAGTATGGCCACAGGCCAATGCCAATCCCATGAAGGAACACAAGCGGCAATTTGTCCCTTGCCGTGTGTGGTCGGTACCAGTAGCTCAACTGAGAGATTGACCGCTTCTCGGTGAACAATGACTGTAGACGCAGAGGGATCACAGAGTATGAGTAGGGCTTAGGCTGTGCGTAGTATTGGAACCCCTGGCGGAATAGTAGGAAGTGGGTGGCGAGATCGACTATTCCGATCATGAAATACCACACCACGCTTCTATATCGTACCTCTATGTTGTCAAGTGTCAGGCGGAGACTCTCCGCCTTACCTCTTCCTGGTCTCAGTTGGTAGCCAATGCGGTGTTCGATCACGGCAAGATATTCATCGAGCTCCTCGAGTTCCGCGGCAGTTTCATGGCCCACATCTTTGTCAAAGAAAGCCCATGAGATGAACTCCCGTACATTGTCCTTTCGGATATCAGATTGGGGGGCGTTAAGGAACCATTTCCGTAAGTAGCTGGCGATGTCGGGGATATTATTATGACATCGTATGAATAGCTTGCGTCGCTCGGCGGGAGACAGTGCAGGCGGATGTTTAGCTGCCTGCTTTAGACGGCGATTATATGGGTAGTAAATGAAAAGCGCATACAGAGCATCAAGAATGCCGTATCCGATCACCACTTTGCTGGCCCATGATGATATTTCTTCCGTCCCTTTGAGGGCAATCAGAGCAAGTAAAAGTACCAGACATATTGGTGTTGTATACTGTAGACATAATATGCTAATCCGAATGAAGATGTATTGCGGCAATGAAGTGCCAATCATTTTTCGCGCAAGAATGGAGTAAGGGAGGACGGGCAAAGCAGTAACAAATGTCGCGTAGAAATCAATTTATTGTGATGATGGACTTGGAATACTACGCGTATTTGTGGCCAAGGTAGTCAGACGATTATGGGATACCAGATTCTATGAAAATGTAGTCGTTGCGGTTTTGAATGGTCATAAGCGACCTAAAAGGATATCCGGACAATTTAGGAACCGGCGATGATAAGGTTTACTTTGCCAACAATTGAATTCTCCGTTTTGGCTTGTGACATGCAAGACGTCGTATTAAAGCGGCACCGACCCTGATGGCCTTGGGCAGCACCATAGTATTGTGGGCTAGTGAATCACATACTAATCCAACGACTTGCCAGGTAGATTAGCACACTCGCTAACATTTATTTCATCATTACCTCTTGCACTCCGTAATACGTAGTAGTTATACAATACTGAATTATGGATACTCGTAGCGGTGGCTTTCCGAGAAAGACTTTTTCATCGTGACGGTCACTTAAATTTGAAACGATGAGGTCATTGACGGCTGACTGACATATCATCAGCAGCAAGTGTATGTATGACATGGCCTTCCTCAATTCCTTCAACAAGCTTGAAAATCCAATGGAATCCAACGGATAGAACCGTGATCCCAAGAACCTCTACAATACGAACGTAAGTGCGATATGTCATTCAGGGTCCTATGCTCATTCATCAAGCACTTTTAGGTAGGCGGCTTCTTGGCACCTTCTGAATATGGTCTCTAAGCGACCAATTCATGTCAAAGCCCAGGAAAATCTCGGCTGGCGTAGCGGCCAGGCGTCTCTGCTAGGCAGCATGCATAAACGTGCCCAAGAATATAAGGTGCTGCATCGGTACTCGTAGCATCTGACGCGTGCGCATCGCAGGAATCGTCCGAATGCTGACTACTGCTTGATTATTCGAAGAGGAGATCGTGCAGTGGAGTCGTCGTATTGTCGGCTTTCAAATAATAGCACCACCCAAAGCCAAAGTCTCATTCTAAGAGCAAGAGCATGCCATATACTTCTAGGCGCCCGTGCCACATTATCAGAGGGTTTGATATCAGCATCGCCAGTTAAGCTGTATCCATATTCACACCTTATTGACTTCATCAGTTGACGGGGTGCTGCGAAAGGACTTTGCCTCATGTCCGAGAGCAAGCCGGTCGAATAAATAGTATGAGGTAACGAGAAGTATGGGCATGGCGATCATGAAACGAGTGTATTTCGAGGCGGCCGTTTTATAGGCCTTACTAGATGTGTCGACTCGAGGGGGTGTTGGAGTCCTTAATGGCAGTTTGCGAGGCGCTGTGGCGTTGATTTTGTTGGGGACACGCGCTCTCGTGGGTTCCGCCATTTGAAAAGTGGTAGTTGGGTTCGGGTTTGTTGAATAGATCTGGATGAAAATCTGGTGCACGGCTTGCTTTTCGCGAAGAAATCACCATCCTTGCGCTCGGTCTAACTTACGGATAAGCCACACTTTGACTTGAACAATATGTACTTAAGCACTATTGATCATAAACAGCCTTCAATTATGATATCTCTTATCGATAGTGAGATAGCAAGACGCATTCACCCCGCCATCCCACCTTGGGTCTGACTTGGCGGGGCAACGCCTCGCCGTCAGTGACAGAAAAAAAGTAGGGATTTGAACTACCTAAAGAGGCTCCTTTCACGAACAGACCTCCCCGCATGTCATAAGCTATTGTTCTACTGGTCTCGAGGCCGGAAGGTTATTTTATTACCCTTATCCACCAGCTTCAGCCGCTTCACGCGTCGCAATGCCTTATGAGATCCTCGTTGGACAGCCATGCTTTGCAGCATGGCAGTCCCAGAAGCTGCTGGATGGCATTGCAAAGATCAGCCAAACCAAAGTGAAAAGCATTACAGGGTCTTGGTTATACTATGTGCACCTTAATAACTCTGTAGACATCGGCGAGATAAAATCATTCCTCGGCATCTCTAATTCGCATGAAGCTTCTCAAGGAGGACCCGAGACTACAGATGTCTATATAACACCCCGAACGATCTCACCCTGGAGCTCGCAGGCCACCGCAATTGCCCAGGTCTGCGGGTTACGAGACGTTGTGCGTGTAGAGAGGGGTCGCTTGGTCAAAATCGAGTTCGATGGTCAATCAGAGAAGGAGATTGCTCCCTTCGTGGACGTACTCTACGACCGGATGACAGAGACATACAGCGCAACTCAGCCGCATCCAGAGAGCACGGTATTCGCCGAGAGGGCTCGTAGCCCACTCGTTGTTGTAGACATCTTCGCTGACTCTCGTGGTCCTATTGCGGCCTTGACGCAATATAGTAAAGAGAATGGACTGGGTCTCGATGAAAGCGAAATCCAATATCTGATTGAAGTCTTCCAAGACATTGGGCGCCCGCCAAACGACATTGAGTTGTTTATGTTTGGTCAAGTGAACTCCGAGTAGGTTTCCGAATGCCCCATTGCACTTATTATTTCTGATCGATGGGATCCGTAGGCATTGTCGTCATAAGGTCTTTAATGCCAACTGGACAATCGACGATAAGCGTCAAATTGGGAGCCTTTTTGAGATGATCAAGAATACACATAAGAAGACGCCGGATTATACTGTTTCAGCCTATAGTGATAATGCTGCTGTTTTGCAAGGAGAGACAGCTGCCTACTGGGCCCCCGATTATCAAACTGGTACTTGGAGGCTAACGAAGGAGGTTCTGCACTTACTTGCGAAGGTTGAGACACATAATCATCCTACCGCTATTTCACCTTTCCCTGGAGCAGCAACTGGGTCTGGAGGTAAGTTGCGAAGCGAAGATGGTGTTCTCTACGATCGGCCTTTTGGGCGAACTTGGCTCTCTTATACATAGCGCTCGTCTAATATGACTTGTAACATAGGTGAAATTCGCGATGAAGCGGCTGTGGGGCGGGGCTCAACTACAAAGGCAGGTTTGTCAGGATTCTTCGTTTCCGATCTTAGAATACCAGGGCATGAACAACCATGGGAGGCCGACATTGGCAAACCGTTTCAGGTAAGTATGGCGCCATTCTATGCCTATCACATCTAGAACGAAGAAACGTACTAACAGTTTTTAGTGAGTGAAGAGCTTAAATCAAGTAACAGATGACAATTCAATGACAAAGCTAATGATAAGTAGCTACGCAAGCAGTCTTGACATCATGCTTGAAGCTCCCATCGGATCCGCACGGTATAACAATGAATTTGGCCGACCTGCCTTGACTGGAGTGTTCCGCACTCTATTGACAGACGTCGATAACGACTGGAGAGGTTACCATAAACCTATCATGCTCGCTGGTGGTCTTGGATCGGTTCGACCACAACATGCCCTAAAGAGTCCTGACGACGTTCATGATGGGGCCCACGTCATTGTTCTGGGTGGCCCTGCAATGCTTATTGGTCTTGGTGGCGGCGCTGCATCAAGCAGTAATTCGAGTGAAGCTACGGCTGAATTGGACTTCAACAGCGTTCAACGCGGTAACCCTGAAGTTGAACGCCGGGTTCAGGTGAGTTCCGTGATCTTCTTCGTCTCTCTGTGGCACTACCAGATTGGATCTTTTAGGATGACATAATATTACCCGGTCAACTGTGGAATAGCTTGCTAACACTACCCTAGATGGTCATCAACACTTGCGTTGCACTTGGTGAAGAAAACCCAATTGCCATGATTCACGATGTAGGCGCAGGTGGATTGTCCAATGCTTTGCCAGAACTGGTCAAGGATGCTCTAGGCGGAGGCAAATTCGAACTACGCCAAATTGCAAATGCTGATAGCAGCATGAGCCCTCTCCAAATTTGGTGAGCCTCTTCACTCTACGTCTCTTTCACCTTTGAGATTATTGGTTATGAATGGGAGCTCGTCGCTAACTATTTATCAGGTGCTGTGAAGCCCAGGAAAGATACGTGCTTCTAATCAATAAGGACCGTATCAACCGTTTCATGAGTATCTGCAACCGGGAGCGCTGTGGCTTCTCTAATGTAGGAACATATACCAGAAATGGGGATGATGGGGCTCGGTTGATTCTACAAGACCGAGAGACTCCGTCTCAGCCATTGCCAATTGACCTGCCAATGAACGCTCTTTTCCCTCCTGGTCGGAAGCAGGAACGAGTCGACAAGACCCCTAATAGGTCTCTACAAACATTTGATTCTGCCTCAAGCCTCAAGGAGAAACATGGCGTTTCAAACCTAACAGAGATGATTACACAGGCCACACATCTTGTCTTTTCTCTGCCATCAGTTGGCTCTAAGATGTTTCTCATTACTATTGCGGATCGAACAGTCGGAGGCCAGGTGACACGCGATCAGCTTGTCGGACCTTGGCAAGTACCAGTGGCAGACGTTGCCGTCACTCTAACTTCCTTCAGTGTCGACGAGCAGACCCGACACGGAGAGGCAATGGCGATGGGTGAGAAAGCGTCCCTGGCGCTGATTTCCCCAGCAGCATCTGCCCGAATGGCTGTTGTAGAAAGTTTACTTAACCTTGGCGCAGCTCACATCAAGAATGATCCAAAGGTCCGCGGAGACTTGCGCCGTGTGAAACTTTCAGCTAATTGGATGGCTGCCGTCAACCACCCTGGCGAAGGTGCTGCTCTATACGAGGCAGTTCAAGCCATTGGTATGGATCTATGCCCCAAGTTGGGTGTGGCCATCCCTGTTGGCAAGGACTCTACATCGATGAAGGCTTCGTGGAAAGACAAGGAGACAGGTGAATCGAAGAGCGTGACCGCCCCAGTTACAGTTGCGATATCCGCATTCTCTCTTGTTGAGGATGTCCGAAATACCTGGACACCACAGCTCCGACGTGTTGAAGATGTTGGCGAGTCAGTTCTAATCTTCGTCGATCTTGCTCAGGGATTTAAAGCTATGGGTGGATCAGCTCTTGCTCAGAGCCTTGGACAACTTGGCCACGAGGCACCAGATGTTCGCGACACAGAGCTTATTACAGATTACTTTGATGCTATATCTCAGTTACATGAAGAAGGTATTGTTCTTGCATACCACGATCGATCAGATGGTGGTCTGCTGACCACTGTTGCGGAGATGATTTTTGCTGGTCGATGCGCTGCCGAAATCTATATTGACGAACTGGTCGCATCTAACTCTGAGTCAAATGTCATTGACGCCTTATTCAATGAAGAACTTGGTGCCGTGTTCCAGGTGCGAAAGGCGGACGAGGCCCGCTTCCGACGATGCTTTGCGACTTGCGGACCACCCCCTGGGCTCCTCAAACGGATTGGATTCACGCGATCAACCGCAAAACAATCACTCACTATTCGTTACCAGGGCAAGTCACTTGTTGATCTCGATAGAGCTGAAATGCAGCACTGGTGGTCAGCAACTTCATTCCAAATGCAAAAGGCACGAGATAATCCTGAGTGCGCCGAGCAAGAGTACGCTGCGATTCTTGATAATAAGGATCCTGGTATCTCTTTCGATTTGCGTTTTAATCCTGCAGATGATGGTCTCTCGGTTTTTGCTAGTTTGAAGGGCTTGGTGGCCTCAAGACCGCGAGTTGCCATTCTCCGAGAGCAAGGCGTGAACGGCCATGCAGAGATGGCCTTCGCATTCCGTGCAGCAGGGTTTGAAGCAATCGATGTGATGATGACTGATATCATTGATGGACGCACTCTTGATGACTTCAGTGGCCTTGCAGCATGCGGTGGCTTCTCCTTTGGTGATGTTCTCGAAGCCGGTCGCGGATGGGCGCTTTCCATCTCTAAGAACGAGAAAGCCAAGGCAACTTTCGAAGCCTTCTTCAAGCGACCCAAGACGTTCGCTCTTGGCGTATGCAATGGCTGCCAGATGCTCGCACGCCTCAACGAATTTAACCCGGGCCTAATACCTGGAGCGGAAAATTGGCCTACCTTTGTCCAAAATAAGAGCCAGCAATTTGAAGGTCGCTTCTCAATGGTGAAGATCAGTCGAGGTGCACAAAACTCTATATTTTTCGATGGCATGGAAGGCTCGTCGTTGCCGATTGCCATCTCTCACGGTGAAGGCAGGGCTGTGTTCTCATCGCCCAGCAAGCTACAGTCAATCGTGAATGAAGGATTGGCTCCCCTAAGATATGTCAATAATTCCGGAGCAATTACGGAGACATATCCATCTAATCCCAACGGTAGCCCTCAGGGAATTGCTGGTGTCGCTAGTCGTGATGGTCGTGTACTTGCATTGATGCCGCATCCCGAAAGAACAATCATGGCAGACACTGCAAGCTACGTTCCTCAAAAGCAGTTGAAGGAATTTGGACAATATGGACCGTGGATCAAGATGTTCCGAAATGCTAGGAAATGGATTGGGTAAGATAATGATGGAGACATTAGAGATGAAAAGCATTCACGGCGTTGTAAGGTTGTATGATATCTTCTTATACGGTTTAGTTATGAATTCACCGGAGTCTTCTTCATTCACTGTTGCACAGAATTCAAAGCACTTTTCGGTCTGCCAATACATGGCATACTGGGCCACCTAACCCGTGCACATAACCTGTTGACCAGCAACGGACTGCAACCAAAGGACACCACCAACTAAGAACAAGGCAGCAATGTCCCCCTTCCTGCGTGACCTTCGTATTGGCTTCAAGCAGCATATACAATTACTTTCAGACCTCGTTGGCACAGCACCCTCTAAGATGCGGCCCGGAAACCCACAGGAGCCAGAACCGGTGCTACCTGGGAAGCGAGCCAGCAGTTTCGGGCGTTTTATCGAGAAGACTTACTCACTAGCTAAGAAGAAAAAGGAATCGATATCGTCATTGGTGACAGCCGAGGAAGTCTTGAACGTCAATACGCCAGTTTACATCAGACCACGCCGCCACCACAATCCCACTATGGAAGATTTGAACAACCACGCACTCGCGCTGCAGACCTCGCTGGACGATGCCTGGCCACACCGCCATCACAGCCGATATCGCAACGCACGTGCACTTCTCGTGTGCTGGGCAGACGGTGGCTCTACTGGTACATCTATAGTTGCGGATTTACCCAGCCCTAACCCGTCGCCAGAACTCAGTCCATCTCCATCGTTTTCATTTAACTCTGAACATGATGAGAACGCTCTGGCTGAGATATGTTCTGGGGCTGGCATGATGACGATCACACAGGACAGGATATCGAGTCAAGGGCCATTCATCCCTGCAGCTCATCAGCTTGCCGATGTCCTCGAGCGCCGATACGGAATTCAGTCGCAGGTGTGGATGATTCCTTCCCTGGAGAATCCCCAGGACATGCTTGTGGGTAAGGTCAAACAATTCGTTGAAGAAAACAGTGGCCCAGACAATCTCTTGATCTTCTGGTATGGTGGACATGCCGAATTTGTCGGTGCTGCCTCTAACGAGAGCACGGGGGGAAGTGATAGGAGTGCCGGAGAGATTATCTGGTATGGGCTGTAAGTTCTTACCTTTTCTCTTTTCCATCGTCATCCGGCCATCATACTAATAGTACCCTGAAATATAGAAGAGATGAACTTGGAGTATCTGCAAGAACGATCTCCAAGACGCTAGGTCTCGCGCGTGCGGATGTTCTCATGCTCAATGACAGCCCATTTTCGCAACACGCATACACGAGTCACATTTGCGGACCTGGAACCTTTGAGCTCCTCGGCTCTGGCTCCACGAGCCCAAGCAACGCTGAGTCTAACCCTGCAAGAGAGGGATCGTTCACTCGAACCCTTGCACTAATGCTGGACTCTCCGTTCCTGGCAACACGCGGCGTCTCCGTGCTCGAACTTCACCGCAAACTCCTCGACATGATGACTCCCAGCCGTACCAGTCTTGATACAACAAGTCCGGGCCATGCCCTTCCCACCCCTCCCGACTCTCCCACAAATAGTAGAACCAGGCAGCGGGATACCACGTGCACTCGTCGCCGCCTTACATCTTCCCTGATCGCCTCCAGAGCGCAGATGACGACGCAGATTCCATCATACCCGGTTTATTGCCAGATATCGCAGTCCACGCCGCTCGAGCGAGATGCGCGGCGAAACATCATCCTCTCCCGTCTCGATACGTCGCTCGCTGCTGAAACTAATTATGCGAGAACAGTCAGCGAACCGAGAATTAAGCTGGACATCAGACTTAAGCGGCCCTATCTTGACGTACAGAGATGGAGGGAATGGCTTCTACGAGCCCCAGCTGACGCTGAGGGAGTTTCGGTGAAGTTTTGTGGTAACTAGAGATGGGTAGATTTACCTATTCTATAATCCGCCCCCTGGAATACCCAATTCCATGTGTACATGGCAATGTACTTGCTTATCTTGGCGCTGGCCCTTGGCCGAGAGAGGCTAAGAATGCAGCGAAATGGTGGGTCATAGGGCAGAGAGATCTCGATCTAGGGACAGAGATCCAGGCGCATTCAGCAATCCCGGCTGGGGGCTAAAATGTAGTGAAGGTCCATAATTGGCATTGAACATGAGGGCTGCATGTTTTAGGCTCTGATCGGGGAATCGTTGCTTAGTTTACATAGTGAGTACGAAGTCGCCTAGCTATGTAGTCATAGCATGACCTAGAGATAGAACATTAAAAGAAACGTTGATTTTACAATTAATTTTGTAAGGAAACCTGGGTTGAATGACGCTCGTCAGCCCAAGATTGCATTGCAGATGTATAAGGCCAGTAGTTAATTATCCTCTCAGCTATGGGTTGACAGCTAGATTCCGCTTTGCAAGCACTGCCGGTTTCTATTATTAAATATTCGTCGAAACTTCTCAGTAGGTCTTAAAATGCAGTGCAAATGCAACGATGAGTTGGTTAGAAATGTAGGAAGTCTTAATGAGAAAGTATAGCACCACCCATCTAGGATTAGTACTTGAACAGTTCTCATCCTAGGGTGGGATAATCTTCCTGCAGAAAAAACCGGCGTATAAGCTGCGGAGATAATGTATGTTCATTATGCTTCGTGATTGTGGTTAGCTTCAAACGCAGTTAAAAACAGATGCTTTGTACAACGAAGAAAGACTACGGCCTTTTAAGATTTGCGTGGTATTGACGAAACACCCTTCGAGAGACAGGGATACTATGCGTGGCTAGATTAGATTAATCATGATACATACGGACGGTGACCGCATTTCACTATTATCCTATGATGACTAAGAACAATAATACTCCCCAAAAAGTCTAGGGGAGTATAAATCTAGGTGGTTCTACTATCAACTTTAGCAGCTGACATAGCAAGGAAACATAAGTTTGACTGCAAGCATCTTCTTTGCTGTGCCTATCATATAGTCCGGACGTCGCTAACATTCAAGCAAGATTCGATTTGATGAACAGGTACCTCGACTAGATCCGGTTTATCGACTCATCTGCGTGAATTACTAGTTCACTGTTTCGCAGTCTCATCATTTATGATATGCTCTTAACTCCGACTAGTTTCACTAGCCTATGAGCGATGTTCTCGGCCCATATTGGATCATTAATGTCGGCATCGACCTCCTTGACGGCAATACCGCTCCCATCGAGTCCACGCCTAATCGCATCGAACAAGGCATCATCCGCTTTCTTCTCATAAAACGCCTGCCCTTCGACAGCGATGGCCGATATCCCCTTGAGCGGGAGCCAGACTTCAGTCACGCTAGGGCTGGTACAATTGTCCCGCAATCTGCTCGCCACCCTCTTCCCAAGCTCCTGGCACTCTTCGGGTGTAGTACGTACGAGTGTCACTGATGGATTATGCTCGAAAATATTCCTGTCTTGGAACTTTTCCGGCAATGTGTCTTTTGGCCCAAAGTTGACCATGTCCATGGCCCCGACGCTCACAATTTGCGGCACGCCAGCCTTGGCGGCGGCTGTGAGTCGGCCTTTGCCGGCGCTGAACACGCCCCCAACTAACTCATCTGCGAGCTCGGTTGTCGTCAAATCCAGGACGCCATCTAGCCGTTGCTCTCGGATCAAACGTTCCACTTGTTGTGTTAGTAGATTCACTTCCCGACAAGTCTATAGATACTTGGAATCGAAGAGACCTCGTCATAACATTGGAAAAGGAAAGCCTTGGTCACAATGATGTTTTGACTAAGGAAAAAGCAGATTTCTTTTAAAAGTTAACTCACTCGCTCGGCCACCCGCGCCCGTGGCATGAAAAACGTAGACCTCAAATCCCTGAGCGTCAAGCACGCGTCGCGCAACTTCAACAGCTGGGGTAGTAACGCCAAACATAGTGATTCCTATAGCTTTCTTTCTCATCTCGCTTCCATCTGATGCCTGGTTCGTCGCACTTCTAGAAGCGTAGCTCTGCGCCATGCCTGCGATAGCCGCGGCGGCGTTGGCAATCACGGCCCTCAATACCCCATTCAACCCTGCGATATCCACCACGCTATACATCATGGTGATGTCCGTCTCGCCTATATATGAGCTCGTATCCCCTGACGCAACAGTCGAGACGATGAGCTTTGGTAGGGTCAGAGGCAGGTCGCGCATAATTGCGGCGGCGATGCTTGTGCCGCCGCTACCGCCTAGCGAAACGATGCCGTGCACATTACTTTTGTCCAACAGCTCTTTGATTACGCTTTTCGCGCCTGTGATCATGGTCTTGATGACCTCGCCCCGTGGGAGGGATTGTAGAGAGCTGCCATGGCCGCTACGCCTGTAGACCTCGGGCTGAGAGATCGTGATGGCCTCGTGATGCGTCTCGGAGCGACCCGCGTCCACTAAAATTACGTTGATCGACGGGTTGGTTTCGAGTATTTGCGACCTGAGATACAGGAACTCGGCGAGCTTGGTGTCGAGGGTGCCAACGACGATGATATTGGCGGCCTGTGCTACCATTTTCACTTGGCGTACAATTTACTTTACGGTCATGAGATTAGGATTTGCGAGTCGAGGCTACCTTTGTTTCATCCCATTCTTTATGATGGTCAAAGTCCCTACGTTATCATAACAAGACAAAAGGCATGGATGTGAGCTGAGGTGGGGAAGCTGAGGAACTGAGAAGACGGGGGGCTCCCGGACTGGCTAATTAGTGTAGTTCGCTGGTGGATAATTACGTATTTGGCTCAATCGTCATCTCCTCTCCTCCCATCGAATCGCTTAAGTATTGTTATGTTGTGTCACATACGCTTTTTATTAATCCAATAGCCGTCACGGAAAGAAAACTCACAATGGCTCCAATCCCACGGGCTGAAGTCCTCAAACGTTTCCGCGACGTCATCGCCTCCAAACAACCTATTATTGGCGCCGGCGCCGGCATCGGCCTGTCCGCCAAATTTGCCGAGGCCGGTGGCGCGGACCTGATCATCATCTACAACTCGGGACGGTTCCGGATGGCAGGTAGGGGCTCGCTGGCAGGGATGATGCCTTACGGCGACGCGAATGCTATCGTCGTCGACATGGCTAGGGAAGTGTTACCCATCGTAAAGCACACTCCCGTGCTGGCGGGAGTCTGTGGTACGGATCCGTTCCGAGACATGCAGACGTTCCTGCGCCAGCTGAAAGACCTCGGGTTCAGCGGCGTGCAGAACTTCCCCACCGTCGGCTTGATCGACGGCTCGTTCCGCGCTAACCTCGAAGAGACGGAGATGGGGTACGGACTCGAAGTCGAGATGGTGCGGCTCGCGGCGCAGATGGAACTCCTCACCTCACCGTACGTCTTCAATGTCGACGAGGGTCTGGCGATGACGGAGGCGGGCGCCGATATTATCGTCGCGCACATGGGACTTACCACTAGCAAGGGGATTGGCGGGAAGACGGGGAAGAGCCTCGATGACTGCGTAAAATTGATCCAGGAAATTCGCGACGCGGCGGTTAAAGTCCGAGAGGATGTGATTGTGCTGTGTCATGGCGGTCCCATTGCCGAAGTCAAGGATGCAGAATACGTCCTTTCGCGAACAAAAGGAGTTCATGGGTTTTTCGGTGCTAGCAGTATGGAGAGAATACCAGTTGAAGATGCTATCACGAATAATACGAAGAGTTTTAAGGAGATTTATATTGAGAATTAATTAAGTATTATATTCTTCAAATAGCTAATTCCATTACATCAATTGCTTTGAGAAACAACATTCGTGTTAGCTTTTTCTTTTGAATACCGCATTATGCTGTTACACCACTCCCACCCGTCACCCGCAGCGCTCGGGTTGGTGGCTGTCGTTAAACCGAGCTTCATGCATGACAGAGTATAGGGACAACGCATTGTCACGTCGTCTGATTGTAATCTCTTTTCTAGTGGCTACAGCAAGCAGTAGAATCAGGAAAATTAGCTACGTATATAAGAAACCCCCGTTTCAGAGTCGGATTAGTGATCTCTTCCGTTGAGGGTGTTCTCTTTACCCCGCCCTTTACATTTGGCATGGTGGATATATGTACGAGAAAGCCTTAGGGATTAACACATCCGAAGTCTGTAAATCTATCAGAAAATCTATGTGATGGCAATTTCCAAGCTACAATACTTGCTGTCTCAGAGAACGATGGCGAGTGGGAGATGTGGATATGGATTCGTAACAAAGCGTCTCCAACCACCGAACCGCCAACAATGCTACTAAACCTCATCACACCAATTTAAGGTATCAAATCATAACGCTATCATCCATAATCTAAGATCTCAGGGGTGATTGTCGCACATTCTCTGCTCGTGCTGTTGTCATAACCCGAAAGCCGCTCGGTCGAGGTGTTAAGGCAAATAGATGGACACTCGGGCACAGAGATCCCGCTGTTGTGTATTATTCTTCATGATAACTGGCGTAAAGCGGACTTAAAGCATAGCAATCAGCCGAAACAGTAAGGACTGCTCTCTACGCGAAATAGATTCTCAGTCAATGTCCCCCACAGTAAAGTATGCGGTCCCCCGCCGTAACGGAGTTAATTCGATATTGCTGATAACGTCCGTGGCTGACATCAGCCATGTCCACTCTATTGGTGCCAGGGTAGGATTAAGGAACGGTCTTTCAATCTGATAGATGAGGTTATGTATTATTGTTTACGTTGGTATTCGTGGATATCGTCTGCGGAGATTTGCTGCAGCGAACAACCTATTCTACGTAGACTGAGGGTTTGAAACCAATCCGTGAACGCTTTATTCCTAACAAGACTTTCTATCGTTCATAGACTGAAACAAAAGTAACTGTTGATCTAAATGCCATGAGAATGGACTTGACGCTCATTTTGCTACTATGAGAGCTAAGAAGTAGACGAAAGCTACACTGGCACAGAATACGGTCGAATCAAGGGTTCTCGAGCTTGACCAACTCCAAACTTAGCCTCCACAGCTTCTCCTCGTTCACAGGATCATATGCATGAGGACCATATCCGCCGCCAAAAGTAGAAGGCACACCGGACGTGGGTTCGGCGATCTTCAAGTTCTCCAGGTACTTGCCTCCCTTACCCTCCCAGACAGGGGCCGTGGCAGCCCAGACCTGTGTTGCAGCACCCTGGGCGGCAGACTTGAGCTGCTTCAAACTTTCCTTATCTGCCATGATGGCGTCAACTGCCTCCTGTGTCATGTACTGCGACAGATTGGTCAGGATCCCGCCGGGATGCACTGACAGGGAGTGCACCCCACGAGGGCCGTACGTCCGGTCCATGTAATTAGAGGCCCAGATCATCGCCGTCTTAGACTGGCCGTACGCGGCCCAGGGATCGTAGTGGCCCAGGATGCCGATGTCGTTCACGTTCAGAGCACAATTGGCGTGACGGTGCCCGGAAGAAGAAACCCAGATAACCCGGGAATTGAATGCAGGAGAGCTACTGGACAGCAGCGTCGGCAGGAGAAGTGCGGTGAGGGTGAAATGAGCCAGGTAGTTGACGGCGAATTGTCGCTCGAATCCGTCGACGGTGACTGTCCTTGGGCAAGCCATGACTCCTGTTTTTAACATAAATAAGTAAATTCTG
This sequence comes from Xylaria flabelliformis, assembly GCA_007182795.1. Taxonomy (NCBI): domain Eukaryota; kingdom Fungi; phylum Ascomycota; class Sordariomycetes; order Xylariales; family Xylariaceae; genus Xylaria; species Xylaria flabelliformis. The sequence goes on along the minus strand of VFLP01000064.1, from coordinate 167,779 downwards.
TTTAACGAGAGTTTGACGGGATACACACCAGCATTGTTGATCAGCACATTGAGCTGGGAAGACTTCTCGAGAAATTTCTGAGCGCCATTTTTAACAGAATCCAAAGAGTCCAAATCCATTTCGATGATCTCAATGCTGCCAGTACCTGAGGTTGTGTTGATAATATCAGCCACAATGGGCTTCACTTTTGCGGTGTCGCGGACCATGACAAAGACCCTGGCGCCAGTGGCATAGACGGCGCGGGTAGTTTCGATACCAATCCCTGATGTCGCACCAGTGATCAACACAACCTTATCAGACCATGATTGAATAAGAGTATTGTCCTCAACAACTTGAATAGCAGTAGGTCGTTGATCTCCAGGACCTTGAACATCCTTGTGTTGTTCGGCATATGGATTGAAAGAAGACGACATCTTTAAAAGGCGCAAGTAAACTTCTGAGAATCAATGGTATTTGGAAAAATTATGAAGAAAGATTCAGTTACAGGGCACAAGAGCTGTTGATGATGTTTATATATTTCTCTTCAGCCAGGAATATCAAAGAGTTTGGCCGTGAACGGACTGATTCGGTTCCGTCACCGATTATCCCCGAAAGCCGATGACGCCAGACATGCTATTCAGTTTCTGATAGTTAACCCTACCAGGTTTCTGAACATTTCAAAAGGGCTTCGAATCCCGCCTGAGCGCTGGCGTGCCAAGGCAATGCCCAGAGACCCAAGAAACGGGCTGATGAGCAGAAACAGGAGCCCTCGCGTCAAGACCTTACCCTGATGTTGGCTTCTCGCTACTACCTCGGAGTATCTCTCGTTTCCAAAGCTCACTCTTGAATATTGTGTCTGCCATCCCAAGCTTGGTACATGAACGGACAAGAATTCTTCTAAGTACTTCCGCACACGATACATGCGGGAGAGTACAGAAGCTCGCATCTCTACATAGTTTTGAAGTGCTAGATCATTGATTGCATGAGCATCCGCAACACGGATCGTGGAATACTCGTTCAGGGCCATAGCTCTTTGGAAGGCGTTGTCATTTGCCTTCTGGTGGTTGGGGTCGTTGCTCTCAGCCGTCGCATGCTTGTCGAGAACTGAGAAGAGAATGCGAACGTCTTCAAGGCCGGAATTCATGCCTTGACCATAAAATGGTACCATGGCGTGGGCTGCATCTCCGACAATCACGACGGAACTAGAGAAATGATACGGGTAGCATTTAATGTTAATCAAAGGTAGATGGGGGTTAGTCTGGAATGATGAGATGAGCTCTTCTGGTGTTATGAGTGATGTGACTCCCGGGAAATGGGAGTCGAAGAAATCAGGTAGTTTGGATGGGTCAGCCTCAAGAGTGGCAAAGTTGGCGCCGGGCATGAACAAGGTGCACGTGAATGAGCCGTCCTTCTTCGTATTAGTATACCGACATATTCAGGGGAAGCAAAGTAAGTATCACGTACATCACTGGGAATGGCAATAAACATAAAATCCTTTCCTGGCCATATGTGTAAATGATTGGGGGAGATACGGAATTTCGATTCAATGCTTTGGCCACTCGAGACATCTTTGGGCTGGATCTGAAATTCGCACCACAGCGTATCGATGTATTCCTGGTTGTAGTTCATCCGGGTAAACTTCATGAGGTGATATCTCACAGCGGAATGGGCACCATCGGCGCCAATCATGAAGTCAAAATCAATTTCAATTTCATCTGGGCGATTTGAGGTTGGGCTTTGATCTCGGGATTCAAACCACGCCTTTCGTCTTTTGAAATCTGCGCCAGTCAGTTTATGGTTAAAGAAGAATTTGACATTGGGCATGTCGTCCAGAATATCAAGTAATCGTTTGTTCAGACCGGCTCTGTCTACGGCGTAAATGGTCTGCATAATGATCAATAATCCACACGGAACGAATTCATTTCATACGACTGAGAGTTGGCATACTCGTCCATGCACATCATAATCCTGAGCTGCTTCGTAGAGCGCGCCGTCAGGGCGCCTCCCATGGATCATGCGCCCGCGCATGGGAATGGTGGCGGCGAAGACATGTTGGATTAAATTTTCGTGTTCGGCATGACGCATGGCATTGATGCCGCGCTCGGAGAGAGCAAGGTTGATTGACTTAGTGAAATTCAATGGCGTAGTTGATGGATCACGAAGATCTATAGCCAATTAATTAGTCGCAGGACACAATACCGCATATGGCAGGAGATCAAAGAGTAAGGTAGGTGGCTAAGTTGTTGGTTGCATAATGGTGCTCAAATGGTCGTGCATTATGCACGGCATGCTGGCCGCTGCTTGCTGCTTGCTGCTGGTTGTGCAAATGAAGTCTGGCACTGCCATTCCATTTGTTCAGCACTTACCGCTTCTTAATTCGTAGATCTCTACCTGGTAACCTCTTTTGGCAGCGTATAAAGCAGCCAGAGAACCAACAGGCCCCGCACCAACCACTACAAACTTCTGGCTTGAGTTCTCCATGGTGGTATTTATTGATATGTTCAACCGTGGCTTGGTTCGGTGTATACGCCAGCAATCGCGGGATTTTTTTTTCTTTCGTTCAAGTGAGGAATATGTTATCGTCTGACTTACAAAGAATAAATGACGACTTCCCCATCTGCGCTAAGCATCTGATCCGCTTAAGATCGGGATAATTTTATGCCAAGAGGGTCTGTCTTAGTAGGTAGATGTACGGAACCCCAGGTGCCATCATCTTCTCGATGTTGATTACCTATCGAATCACCGAGCTCGCCTACCTGGCTTACATGTGAACACTACAGTACCGTTTACTACCAAAAACCGTTAACATATCAAGTTGACAACTTAAGACGGTTAGGTACTTGAAGATATCCCACCACCCCCGGTAAACGGCCCGGGGACTAGATGTGTTACGATATGCAAGTAAACGTTGGAATAGGTACCTCTTGCCCACTGTTACATGTAGGATGGTAATCTCGGACCCCACCAACAAACAGCCCACTTCAGGATTTAAGTGTGGGGCGCAACCCGTGGTACTGGAAAAAAGATGGCATTTTGCTGTTCATCGTAACGACAATAAACAGAAAATAGCACTCGTCTAGAGTTTGTCGCATACCCGTCTTCTCTCTAGTGTTGGTTTGTAGCATCCGAAAAGTTGTCGCTAATTCATCTACCGCGCCCCACACGTCTCTTCGCGATGTCGACCGCAGCCGAGCCTCAGGCTAAGCTGAAGTGCCTGGGAAAAGACTGCGAAAATGATGCCGGCTCTTTACAGTGTCCGACATGTCTGAAGATGGGGATCAAAGACAGTTTCTTCTGCTCCCAGGACTGCTTCAAAAGGAACTGGGTTCGTACTGCTCATCTCGCACTCTCTTCGCCTCCCACCGCCAACCATGGGCTGTGCGACTGACGGTTTTCTCATACAGAGCGATCACAAGGCCCTGCACAAAGTTGCCTCGGGCAAAACAGCGAATGGTATTCTTGATCGTATCAGAACTCCCAAAGTCGTATCTAAACCCGATCCAGCCACAGGTCTTTACAACCCCTTTCCCTCGTATTCCTACACCGGATCGCTGCGACCAGTCTATCCACTGTCAGAAAAGCGCACCGTTCCGAAAGACATTCCGTGGCCAGACTACGCAGAGAACGGCTATCCAAAGAGCGAGATGTATCTTAATAGGAATAAGTTCGACATCCTAGACGCCAAAGGACAAGAGGCTATGCGCAAAGTCTGCAGGATAGGACGAGAGGTGCTGGATATCGTGGCGGCTGAGGTCAAGCCCGGCGTGACTACTGATTATCTCGATGAGGTTTGCCATAGAGCGACGATAGAACGAAAGGTGCGCCGTGCTTCGAATCCACTGATAACATGAGGCTTTCACGGGCGTACTGACATATTCCAGTCATACCCTTCTCCTTTAAATTACAACCACTTTCCGAAGTCGTTTTGTACCTCGGTGAACGAGGTGATCTGCCACGGTATCCCCGATCAGAGAGTGCTACTCGACGGCGACATCATCAACCTTGATGTCTCGGTATATCACGGCGGATACCACGCGGATCTGAACGAGACCTACTATGTTGGCGACAAAGCGAAAGCCGATCCCGATTCAGTTCGAGTGGTCGAAGCGGCGCGAGAAAGTTTGGACGAGGCAGCTAAGCTCATTAAACCAGGAACATTGATACGCGAATTTGGAAACGCGATTGAGAAGCACGCCAAGTCCAAGAACTGCAGCGTTATCAGGACATATTGCGGCCATGGTGTCAATACACACTTCCATTCGCCACCAAATATCCCACACTACGCTAAAAACAAAGCTGTGGGAGAGTGCAAACCGGGCATGACTTTTACGATTGAACCGATGATTGCCCTTGGCAAGTACCGCGACGTCACATGGCCGGACAACTGGACGAGTACCACCATCGACGGGAAGAGGACGGCCCAGTTTGGTAAGTCGAAAGCGTGCTGTTTTGGTAACCTGTCGATTATAATTAACGCCGTCATAGAGCATACTTTTCTAGTGACGGAAACCGGAGTCGAGGTATTGACAGCACGGTTACCAACCTCGCCTGGAGGACCGGTCCCGATGCCAGCGAGCGAGAATGGTGCAAACGGAAGTTCATAGTGCTGACCTGTGATATATAACGATTCATGAGTCAACATGAAATTCTATGGGAGTTTGGCTAATTGTAATGTGCATGTACGCCCACCTGTCCTTGCATATAGTTTAACCCTCAATCTATGCATGATGGCCAGCCAGGTAGGTAGGGTTCTAGGTCTCTTTTTGCACCCTGGCTAGTAAGCACCTTGCACCTTGAGGTTGAGTCAAGTCTATCCGTTTTTGTAGATGGCTAGAGCAATATGTCATGGGGCTTAATACAGTCTTTGATAGTGGCGTATTATCAATAAAGAATTAGCCCATGTGAGCTGCAGTTGCGGCTCTCGTGCACAGGGGGAGCTCTCCACCAAAATGCCTCTGAGACTGGCAGCTGGTGAATCCGCCATGCACTAATTACTGCACAGGGCATGACGCCATAGCAGCTGGCGATCAGTCTTTAGGTATCCACCGGTATGCACCTATCTAATCTGCCCCCAGTTTTCTCCTCTTCGAAGCTCGGGGACAAGTCTCGAACCTCACGGCGGAAAAGCCCTGCGACCAGTAGATAGCTTGGGGGGCAACAAGCCGCTTTCATCATCCCCCACTGACCAAGACACGCACCAGAACAATATCCACCACCACCGCCAACAACAACAATCCTTCAAAGGCACAAGGCATCGACAGGCTTTGTACACCCAACCTCCATCCAACCTGAATATTTGGCAGCGTCTTGTTATACCTCTGCCTGCCAGACAAACTCAATCCAGGTGTCGTCGTCGTCCTTAGGCCAACAACCCATTCCGTCGTCGCACTCTTCGCCCGCACCGCACCGCACCGCAGTGCTTTGCTTTGCTATCTGCCATCCGACCCTATCCGGCCACCCAACCAACACCCATCGCCGACCTCCTCCAGCCCTCTATCATACGGCGCAACTACCGATCGCGAAAGCGACACAGCGTTATTGCGGACTGCGGCCTTTTGTCCCCTACGATTCTTTAGTCCTTAGAATATCAACTCTTCTCTGTTCGCCGATTCTAGCTAGCAGTTATCTGTCACGATGTCGGGCGAAGCGTGGTTATACCTCTTCGCCGTGCTGATAAATGCCGTCAATCTGTTCCTCCAAGTCTTCTTCACTATTATGTACAGCGATCTCGAATGGTACGTGTTTGCGCGACTCTATAACGAGGTGCTGTCAAAGCTCTGCAATCCGCTTCGTCCTCATTGCCGACGTCATTTATACTGATAATGAGCTCTGCTAACACTTTCGGAATACACAGCGACTACATCAACCCTATCGATCTCTGCAACCGTCTTAACACTTACATCATCCCCGAGGCTGCCGTACACGGTGCTTTGACACTCCTATTTCTCATCAACGGCTATTGGGTTGCGCTAGTATTGAACCTTCCACTCCTTGCTTGGAATGTCAAAAAGTAAGCTGCGCCGCCACATACTGCACTTTAGGACCAAACTCTGCCATGGCGCTAGGACTGACATTGTGCCTTAGAATCCTCGATAACACTCACCTCTTGGATGCAACCGAGATCTTTAGGAAGCTAAATGTTCATAAGAAGGTGAGATACCACACTGCTTGCCTCGACAAACTATGAACTCTTACTAACATTGAACAGGAATCATTCTTCAAGCTTGGTTTCCATTTGATTATGTTTTTCTTCTACCTGTACAGCATGATTGTTGCATTGATCAAGGACGAGAAGGCATAAACGGTTTGGTCATTGCACATATCATGGCACATGACCAGCAAGCATCGCGGATTTCGGGTACTATTCAAAGGCGTGTTTGAAAAAGCAAGGCAGCCTTATGATAACCTTGAACAACCAACGGGGAATGTTTGGACACAGAGGTCATACCAGTCGAATCAGTTCAGAGTGAAGCACGAAACGATATGAACGTGTAACTCTAAAATTCGTGCAGCGGTCATGACGAGCAAAAATGGGTTCTTTTAATGATAGAAGGTGTATATGAATGGGATGTGTGGACGCAGACGGTTGGGGGTTAGAGGGTTATGATGATGGGTGGGAGCGATTGGCGCTGGTCATTACGGCGCAGATTTGTTCACGTGCAGTTCAGCATGATGAAAATACAGATAATACCCAAGGTTTGAAAATCATCAGCCTCGTCTTAGATGTCGCCAGCACGTGCTTTCGTGATATTCCTTAGGTAATGTGCTGTGCGAGCTTACGCGGTGCAAATAATACCTAGCTATGCACATATTGCAATGACATGTGATTGGCGATTTGAATTGCATAAGCGACTATGCTCACAGTCAAGTAGATCTGATCTGAGTGGTGGTTGGTATTTCCTCCATTTTTCCAAGACCCTCACTCCGCCAGTTGGTCTTCGGCCTCCCGAGTTTGTGTTTACCGGCGCAGTCAATGAAAACTTCGATATCCGAAATTTCGGATGCCTGGTCTTTGACTTGGTTACTGGACAGCCCCTCTTCTGCGTAGCATGGTATCTATCTGAGTCCGAGCGAGATGACGACCACCTGCTCGCCTTCACCGCGGGTCTTATTAGTCCGCTTCCCGAGAATCTTTATAAGCACTAGAAAAATTCTTCGCTATACTTTACACCTGAGAGGAAACTTTACAACTGTCTGCTAGGCGGAGTCGTTGATGGCGAGGAACCACTTAAGGAAGCACTTATGACAGAGCAGCTGTCTATGGAAGAGCTATTTGATTAGATGAGGAGAAATCAGGCATGGTTAAGGCGCTTGTTCGAAGAATTTTGTAGTACGATCCTGCGAAGAGACCCGTCAGCTTCGGAGATTTTACGCGATCCGTGATTTTTAGACGACGAGGTTTGGAGCGGCTCGTCCTACTAGCTGATGTCGTATTTATATGTAATTGAGTACTCCGAGCCAGGGCCTATCAGTTACCAGACAAATTGACTTAGCCAAGGGCCATCAATAAAGTGTATTCTGTATGCATAGGCTTGTGCGAAGACTAAGCTATTAGTACCAAGGCTAAATGCCGACCGTTTCGGTCAACTTTACTGTAGTGAAGTAAAAATCGTAATCTTTCCACTGATCAGTAATTTATTCAACAGTATGCAATCGCGAGGCGAACAGCTCAAGCAGCAGAAAATAGACTAAGCCTAATTCAGAACAAGCTCTATGTACGATAGTGGAGTAACCTTATACCTTGGCGAGCTTGGTACATGTTCAACAATTGGAGCTCAGAACAAGCAATCTTCATACTCATTAAAAGATAACTACTTACGCGTCTGGCTCCTCACCTAACATCTAAAACACGCTTGCTCATAGGCTCCTACTCAATACCGCAAAGAAAACATGGCCGATAGCTTCGGTGAATATCCGCCGAACATGGCGCCGCAAGACGCTCTCGTTGTTCGCGAGCACGCCGAGCCAAACCATGCCGTCGTGCCCTACACTGGCCAAGACCTCGCAAGACCGACATTCGGGCCCCTAAACCCCTTCAAAGACCAGGCGAACGCGTTAAAACGAAAGAACGTGCTCACGGGCAACGCCGAAGAGACCTATATTAGCGAGCACACGTTTAGATCGAAGCACAGGGCCATTGAAGGCAAGGGCGGTCCGGAGAGGGAATACAGGTCGGGCGCAGAAGTGAAAGAGGAAGCTGCCAAGATACGAGCTGGACGGCAGAAGAGAGGCGACGCGACTATCGCAGACGGCGACGGCGCATATGTCGGACCCTGGGCCTCCTATAAGAAGCCCGAATGGGAAGATGTCGGCCAGGACGAGGAGCTGGCGAGTGATGAGGAGGTCGAGTATATTTACGAAGATGATGACGACAACGATGTTATTGAGAGTGGCGCCGTAGTTTCCGCACCGGCTGCCGCGTTGGCAAGGCGCAAAGAGGTGGAGGAAATGGGAGAAGAGACGAGCATATTCCACGGCTCCGAAGAGTTCGACTATCAGGGACGGACATAGTGAGTAACACCCTCACTGCGTTCATTTCCTTTCTCGTTATGATGTTGGTTGCTGATTTTGAAACCCAGTATGCACGTACCGCAAGATCTCGATGTCGACCTCAAAAAAGAATCCGGAAGCATCACAAACTACATACCGAAGAAGCTCGTCCACACATGGAAGCATCACGGCGACAAAGCTGTCACAGCCCTTCGCTTTTTTCCTACATCAGGTCATCTTCTATTGTCTGCTGGTGCAGATACCACAGTTAAGATATTCGATGTTTACCACAACAAGGAGCTCTTACGATCTTATCGTGGACATACCAAGGCGGTGACAGACATAAGCTTCAATCGCGACGGCACCCAGTTTGTCTCAGGCTCCTTCGACCGCTCTATGAAGTTGTGGGACACGGAAACCGGACAATGTCTCAGCAAATTTACTAACGGCAAGACCCCGAATGTCCTCCGGTTCAACCCGTCCGTAGACCATTCAACCGAGTTCTTGGTTGGATTATCAGATAACAAGATTGTCCAATATGACACTCGGACGCGCGAACTGGTCCAAGAATACGACCACCACTTGAATGCGATAAATACTATTACGTTCGTGGATGACAACAGACGGTTCATGACGACAAGTGACGACAAGTCAATACGAGCCTGGGATTACAATATACCAGTTCCTATCAAGGTACGCACCATTCTTGGCTGTATTTGGATAAGAGTCACTAATCTGTGGTTTCAAGTATATCGCTGAGCCGCATATGTACCCAATCACGCGCGCCGCGTTACATCCATCACAAAAGTATCTGGCTTGTCAAAGCTCGGATAACCAAGTATTGGTGTATGGTGCCACCGATAAGTTTAGGCAGAACAGGAAGAAAAGCTTTAGAGGACACAACAACGCCGGCACAGCTATTGATCTGGCCTTTAGTCCCGATGGTCAGTTCTTGGCTAGCGGCGATAGTGCCGGATTTGTCGCCTTTTGTAAGTATATTTTTTGTCTTTCCTGGTCCACTCTTCTATTCTAGTTCAGCTGTTACAAGTGGTATGAGCATCGTGGTGTAGATCAGGAGTCTAGCGTGTTACTACCACGCTTTTCTCAATCTGCTCAATCGACTAATTGCTAACTTTATTGTAGGGGATTGGAAGACCTGTAAGATGTATCATAAGCTGCCGGCGGGCGACCAGGCCATTACTTGCGTGCTATGGCACCCACAAGAGACAAGCAAGGTGGTTGCTGCCGGGTTAGACGGTGTGATCAGATACTGGGATTAAGGATTCCCAGCGACTGAGATATAGGGCGGTTTTGGCAACATAGAATGGCATAAACAGTTCTCGGGTTTGACGTAAAGGAATTATTTGCAGGTCTTCAATTTATCTATAAACGACCGCCAAGTCTCCTACAGCCTTCGGCTTATCCAATCGAATATTTTCTAACCAATTATCTCATAATATTTATTATGATACACAAGGTACCGTCCACCATCCTTTCACATATTAGCAGCACCTAACCCATTTCATGAAGGCTATGCGAACAACGCGACTCACTTTGCTAGTATTCACCTATGCCATGTTACGATTCAGTTTGGCTCGTCGCGGTATCGTAATGATACGTGGTCGACAATCCTCCTCCCATGTCCTGTGAATCTCGGTTGCGACAAAGATTCCCCCATCCCTACCTTCCACGTCCTCGGGTTCAGGCGAGGACGCTTCTCTGGATAGAGAATCGGTGTCCATTTCGTCCAGCTCAATCCATCCAGCTAGTACGTCGTGCAGGTTATCATCTGTCGCTCGAATTCCTAAACTAAGCCTCGAACCTGGACGCGGGTGGCGGATCGTGTCTCGGAATGCTTGCCAGCTATTTCGATCTCCCACTCTTATTGACAGCGGGTTAAACATTGAGCTCTGAGTTGACGTTCGTTGTATTGACTTGCGTGCGTTACCTTGCATGCTCCTCGTATCCGTGGATATCGACGTACTCCAGTCCCCCGGGTTATCCCAACTTACTCCTTGCTGCAGCGGCCAGTCTGCCTGCTGACTTGCTTCCCCAACAAGAGCAATGGCAGCGGTCGATCCCTGGGAAACTCTATGTACTTCCTTTCCGAGGTCGCATTGCATTCCGTCGGGTCCCGGTCTCATCAGAATGTAGATTGTTGGTAACGTAGCGACCGAAGCAGCGAATACTACCTCAACCGATCCCCATACTATTCTATTCTTAAGGATGTCGGTGAATGATTCCCCTTGTATTACGCGTATCATTATAACGACTCCCCAGAGCACCCAAAGTCCCAAAACGGAAAGCTTTATCCGTTCTTGCTTCGGAGTTTGCGGTTTGAGGAGTAGAAAGACGAGTATAAAGCCCATCGTGAAGTCTATTGTGATGTTGCTTATTTCTGCAGGCAGTGGTCAGCACACGACGGGGGTTTCTCCTTTTGTCTACAGAAAACTAACCATAAGTCAATATCCATGCAGTGCCAAATGAGCTATCAACTGGTTAGCCTTCGTGACTTTACATCACGATACGTCAGCCTCACCAGTTAACCACATCAGGGAGCAACGTCCAGTTTAGCTGCAATGGCTGACACTCGATAAAGGCGGCCAGGATTGTTACGAAGAATGTCAAAGCCAGCACGGTGTACATCGACCAAAACAACTGTTGCTTGTATTCGGATCTCCGCAGCAATGTTTTTCGAAGCACATCTAGGACTGCCAGATTCAAACTCCAGATCCTATGGACATCATCAGTAATCGTGCAGCCACCAATATGCAACTTTTGATATGCGTGCTGTCTGATGTTGACAAGGAGGAATGGCCACGTACACGACTGTAATCGCTACACGAGTCGGAATCAAAAGCTTGCCCGTCAAGACAATGCCCCTCGCTTGTTCCTGCGTCAGCTCGAGGTCCAATGTCGCAGCTTCTGCCGGCGGTACTATATGAGTGTTACATCCAGTCAGCTTCGCCCCGTATTAGAGACAAAACGATAGAACCTCCCTCGTGCTTACATCCAAGTTGAAACACACAATCTCAGACTTCGCCACAACGCTACCCACAGAGCTCCAACTAATCTGATAGCGATCCAACAACGTACCTGTTGCGAGATATACGGCATAGCTCAGCGGCGTTCCGTACTTATTGACATAGTAGTCTCCGACCATACGCAGGGCATTGCAAGTCAAGGCCACGGCGAGCCAGGAATCGCTCATCGTGAAGCGTTGCTTCCTCCATTTCCGCAGCCCGAGAACCCCGAAAATGAGGCATGCCACAAACCCGTTGCAAAGCCAAAGGGCGAAAGTTCCGGATGCCATGTTTCGTGCAGTGAATGGAATGGAATGGAATGTTCAATGGCTCTTCCGTGCGGATGCCACATGGGACGGTCTCGTCCTCGTATCGTTAGTTCGAGCTCGTAGTAGGATTCTTTGATGGAAGACGTTCCTGGATTTGTTTATAGAGGATACTTCGACTATCCTCAGTTTCCTCACTTCGAGATCTGCACGATGGACTAATCAAGCGCGCTCATGGTTCCAAACAGTGGTACAAAGGGATGGATGAGGAGTTTTACGGACCCGGTAGACAGGGCCAGAGCAATCCGGGTAGGGAAGCATGCTTATTCACGGTCACCGGTTCTGGGCGTTCGGCGTTTTTTATGCAACTCCAAAGTTACCACTGTATGGAAATTGACCAGCCTGTTTTCTCGTTCGGTGTATGCATGTATGCGCCATGAAACCAAACACACAAGAGTGATGAACCTCCTTCTCCGTTCATCTTGAGAGTTAGCTTTCATAGGTAGGTAGTGTTGCAAGTATTGCGAGAAAAAAAGGCAATCCCCGGGCCGTGCCGCAAAATCTCTCACTGCGTTTACATACTTGAGGCATTTCCTTCATAGCTTTCTCTGTCCTCTGTCTCTTCATCATATGCTTGATTCAGCATATAGAGGAAATCATGTCTTAGACTATTTTAATGATAATGGCGGCTACTGTGTTGTTGCTCCTGCGTCAACAGTATTATAATTGGAGATATGACGGTGTTACTCACAGTCGGCGATGCAAATTATGAGTCTCCTGTTGGAAGAAACCGCCTGTTCAGCGCTGTTCTTGTTTCTATCTACGTTGCTATCTACTGGGCGTGGTCCAAAAGTCCGCTTTTCTTAATAGTATTGATTGTAGGGATGGCGATCTTGCAGTTTGTGATTTTGTACTTGGATCTCCCCTGTAAACACATGAAAGGGCGATACTGAAATCTTCGCAACGTGAGCCTTATACTTTATCTAGTTCGTGGCGGGACTTGATTAGAGAGGGAGTGTACCTATATGTGGAAATATTGGTGGGAGCACAGAAATCGGGGGTGCATCGCGAGTAATTAGCCCACACAGTAAAATGACGTTAATACTCAATGCTTTTCTTTGAAATGAGCACGTAGTGTTGGGGTCCTACCCTTAATCGCCGAACAACTTCCATAGTTATTCACATGGTAATTCCGTATCAACAGGGTTGGGAAGCTTTCGAGGTCAGATCTTAAGAGTTAGGGCATAAGAGAAGCCGAATAGAGGAACAACTTCAGATAATTTGAATAGCTACCCAAGTATCCAGATTGGTAGAGTAAACCCTACTTTAAGAAGAGATTGATATCCGAAACTATGAGCAATTGCCATTACGCATGCGCAAATCCTATCTTCCTTATATTGATATGACCAGACCTGGCCGCTCCTTAGTCGCAGGCAAGCTATTAAACTGAGTATTGATCCTTGAATTTTTGCACTAAGAGAGTAAAGCAAGTTAGCGTTTTGAACGAAAACAAGGTTGTAACGTCTTGCTTACCCTCAGATTGGAGGATATCCCATAGCTCCAGAACTTTCGCCTCTTCTACATCGAGAAGAAGTCCGGGCCCCCATTGAGCGCTACCTTGGATGGACTGGTGCAGGCTACTGAGATCACCAGTGATCGCCCTCACCACTCCTATTTTGGTTTGCCAGATATACAGAGCTCGACAAAACAACTAAGGTCCAATCTTACCTAGAAGAATCTCCAAATTGCCCAACGAGCGTCCCAACTGATCCTTCATGTCTAGATCTTTTATGATGTCCTTTGGAATTTCATGCTAACTAGCAACACGTACAGAAAATGAGAAAAAGGAATCTTGAACTCACTTGCATTATAAAAATAGCGGCAAGGTCATTCTGTACATCTTCTGCCGTCGGATCACGGCTGGCCAGCATTTCGTGTATGTCAGAGCCACTAAGAGCGTTTCCCAGGTCGCCAAGCTTCTTTTGGATTTCAATAATCTCACTGGTGCAGGTTGATTGATATTACCTCTATATCTGTAAGCAAAACCTCCAATTCTATCATGAACAAGTTGATCGGCATTTACATGGCTCTACAAATAGGGCCAAGTGAATAGCCTTGTCGATCTTTTCGGCCCGGTGAATGAGACGCTCGAAAGGCGCCTGGGAGGTGATGGGGACGGATCTACTGGCCCTGAATAAGTTGTTCACTGACCAAAGGACGACTATTCCACCGATGTTGGTGGAGCAGCTACAGCTAAACCAGATCATGAAACAGTGGAATACGCTGAAGGACTAGAGTATTTTTACCCCAAATCTCGTTCCTAAGGCGAAGCACAACGATTTAGGGGTAGACTGACAACCTTGTCAGTCAACAAGTATCGCGAGGTTGCCTACCTCACAGATCAGCCCTCAAAGGAATTCCTAGACGACTATTTAGAGGAACTGGAGAAGCAGCAGAACTCAAAAGAATTTCACCACGGACATGTTATGGATTTATAGGAATGTAATTGTCTTTTCGTGGTCGCAGATGTTGGATCGTCGTCTTCCATTAAATAGGCTCGCAACATTCCAAATTGTCATCATCAAACCCTATTCAGGTAATACCACACATACCCCTAGCCGCAGATAAACAATTATCAAAGCAGGTTGAAATGTTGCTCATATGATCTATATCTGTGTTATTTTTCCCTCAGTGTGAATTATTAGCTTGCAGCACTGGAAAAATAAAGTGAGAAATGCATTCCCGCTGGCTTAATAACACATATCATCGGGGATTAGCGCAGCTTACTTATCGCAAGGACACCTTGTTTAGGGCGATATCTTTCGGATGAAATTTGACAAATGTAGTCGCCTTATTTGGCTTGTTCATACGTATTGTGATTGATATAGTGATGAACTGGCCGATTTCAAACGGCTCAGAGAGGTGCAATATTAGATACTTATATTCGGTCTACGTACGGAGTACTTAAGTAGGTGGAGACACTCTATATTTAGAAGATCTTAGCGGGTAACGGTGGATAAGATTGATTGGCTCAGGCCCAGATCAGACCCAGAGAAGCACCCATAACGATTACAACACATCAGGTAAGTATTTTTGTACATTTCCTCTCTAAACTCCCAAATTTACGACTAGGCTATGACGGCATGAACCGAATTCTATCACACCCGTTATGATGAGTACCTTCGATTTTGAGGCATAAGTTCGCTAGGTCTCTTTCGAGGTATTCAACGTGTTGAACAAGACTTAGATGCGTAGGATTGCTCGAATGAGCAGTCAAAAACAATCTGCTTGCTATGTCTCTCATAAGGGTCGGAAACGAAAAGCGACGTCCATCACCGGATCGCCCAGGCGAAGGAGGAGCCGGCCACTCAAGTAGTCAAGCGATTATGAGATTCCACGTGGAAACGGTTGACGTTAGAGAAATCACTTCCTGGGTATATACCATTGAGTGTCGAGAGAATTATTCTGACCCAAGCTAGGATTGAGACGGCAATTAACCTAGGTCTTGTTTCCAGAGAAAGTTGATCAGCTTACGGAATAAGATCTGTGCGTAATGCTCGCTGTGTCTTCCGCATCAGCGTCACATCCGCATCAATGCAGCTATCCCGGTAATCTAACAGCCTGCCGGGGCAAAGTTCTTTATCTCCCTCGACATTTCGGTCAAAAATGAGATAAATACCTTGGGATGTTTCTTCCTCGTCATATGAAATTTGACCCTTATGCCGATTCTTGGGATGTCCTCTCCCAGCCTACGCCAAATGCTTCAAAATCAATCGAGATCTCGTGAGCTGAGATTTTATCATAAGTTGTACTCAAGCATTGCGACTTCATACCTCACTCCTCTCATTTCATTATGTCGCTAATGTAGTGGAAAGGAGAGTAGGTACGACACCATGCGAGGATGCAATTAAAGCTCGTGCGTAGTAGTAATGAAGACAGGGCACGCATCCTGTGGCTGTTGATAAGCACGCCGTTCGTCTATGAGCTGTTCCCCGCAAAATGAAAGTGAGGCTTGTCACTTATGATCATCGTTCTCAAGGACACTCGAAACAGTCATAGGCTCCTTTACTGCAACACTGTCAGGAAATTATCTTCCAGACATTACTCCGGGGAGATAGAGAGATATCCCCGGTACTATATTCCTCTCTGGCGGCTACTGTTGCATCAGTGGGGTCACGACGAATCCTAAGGACATGGGGTCTTCCTTTGCAATTGGATGCTCGGTGCTAGAATTGCAACCTTCATTCGAAGGATTCTAATTGCAGAAGCTTGAAGTGAAACGGGTTCAGAACAGTTTCGACTGATCTCAGGCCTACAGTTACGGTCCAAAAGGGGTGTCTTGGTATGCGTGTTCACATCTATGCGCTTAACTCCGTAGTTTTCCCTGTGGCAATGTCGACCGTCATCGAGCTTCCTATTTTTCTTCTGCTCTCTCATTTCTTGGGAAGCAGCGAAGTCAACTGGCTTAAAATGACCACGATACATCATGGGATCACCATATCAAGGTAGTGCAAGCGCGGGCGCGGTTGCGAGTGCGGGTGCCGGCGCAGTTGCAAGCGCAAGTGCAAGCGCAGGTGTGGGCTACGATCCTCAACTGAGCCTGAGCTCACAGATGCCGACCTCAATACCTCCACTTACGACAATCTTCACGCCACCACCTGAATGCAAGACGCCCTTTGCGTTTGATGGTAGTTGCGACAACGATTTTGAGTGCAATGGATCATATATGCCGTTTCTATATCTTCCTGCCTCCGAAAACCCACGCGGAACTTCAATACAGTGCTACCCCGAGATCACTACATACAACGACGGTTTCGTAGATGCAGTCTACGATTATAGCCCAGGGCTCTTCTGTCCCGATGGTATGACTACAGCTACTAGTATTGCGAGTGTCTTTCTTTGTTGCCCTAGGTGTGTTTACTTCTATGATCGATAAGACTCTGCTTTCTAACATCGGTATGCTAGTGGCTTGACATATTCATATGATGGACAACAGGATCAGTGCACTGCAACAATAACGATGGGAGCAGCGTTAGTAGGCCAATGGAAAGACAACTCAGCTAGTATCGTGAGCACGACCAGTTTCTCGGCCGCAGACCGCATGACACTCTATCCTTCAGCTGTTCCTGTCTATCTTACTAATGCCAGATCTGGTACTTTCAACAACGTCCCAAGTCAGTCTATAACTTCTACTTCAGGAGAGTCCTCTACCATAGGAACTTCGATGTCTGTTGAAGTATCTTCGAAGACATCTACTAGCAACAGTCCCAAATGCCGGAGAGATAATTGTCAAACAACTACCACGACGCAACCCAGCACGGGAGGGGGTTCTACCACAGCCGCAAACCCCCTTGGTTCTAATGAATCAAAACCCACAAACCAAAACAACTTAAAGATCGGCGTGGGTGTGGGCGTAGGAGTAGGCGGTGCGGTCGCACTTACACTACTCGCGCTTGGCTTTATGCTGCTACGACGCTACCATCGGAAGCGACTTCTCAGCCATCCTCAAGTTATATACTCTCCTCCAACAAAGCCGAATGGAAATGGGGGTGGGGAACAAGACGTACAGCAACTTTATCAGGAGAAACCCCCATCCGAGCTTCCAGTAGCCGAATCGTGGATCGAACTCGAAGGGACGCAGGCTGAGGACCGCGGAACCGGAATATATGTGTGGAAACCTGAGCTTGAAGGGACAGCTGGAGTCTTAGGAGCAAAAGGGGTATACGTGAGGAGGAAGTCTGAGCTAGAAGCAAAGTATACTGGTAACGCTGCCCCGGTAACTGGGGCAGTAGTATATGCTGAATCACCAGTAGTTGGGGCGTCCTTTGCTAATCCGAGATATCCTGCACCGACAGTTATTCAAATGTATACCTAGATCCATATTTGCAGCGGACTACCTAGTGTCTGTCTCCAGGTCCTTATACATTGTAATGGCAGTTCGTGTAATAATAAACATGTTTTTGAGTTGACTTTCTAATTCCATAGATTATATGTCGGTGAACAACCTAACTTGACTATATTACGTGACACAGAGGAAAAATGACATAAGCTGAATATCCCGACTAAACTCGCTACTAAACCTGTCTTGAGGGAATCATATACAAAACTACGTATTGCTCATAAGTACCGAGCAGTAAGTGACCTTGGCATGTGGCATAAAACCTGACGAAAGTCGTGAGCGTCCTGGTATCATCTTTGCGGCGTCTTTTAGCCACCGCACCCACCGCACTACAAACCGGTCAGCACCCACCGCCGCCTCCACACTAATAAGAATAGAATGTTAGGACAGTCCAATAAAATTGACATAGGGGTTAAGACTTACACCACCTCCGCCTCCACCTCCTCCACAACCTCCTCCCCCGCCGCCGCCGCCGCCGCATGCCGAACCACTTGAAGAACCACACTAAGAGGTTGAGTTAGTCTCGATTCGATTTTTGACATGTTGCTTTAAGTAATGAGATTATGGACTGTTCTTGACAACTCACACTGACACCCGAGCACCCACCACTTCCAGCACCACCTCCACATCCGCCAGCTACGGCGCCTCCACAAGCCCCCGCAGCAACTGTGCCGCCGCATGTACCGGCAGCACAAGCACCGTAGTACCCCGACCCAGCAGCAACGGTCCCAGTATCATAGTAGATAGGACAGACGTAATAGGCGGGATAGACATAAGGGCCATATAGCAGGTAAGGTGCCCCCCAGTAATAGTAGTAATAGTCGTCCCGCGGAGGCAACTCACGACCCTTTCGCTTTGCGCGTTTCCTGGCCTTCTCGTAATTGTCTTCTAATCGTTTCTGGTGACGTAGCTGCAGCTGTTTTTGTATCATAGAGCGCTTTGAATTGTTATCTGTGACTCGCACTGAGTTGTGTGCTGAGATGTGTGCGCTGTTATCGGGTGGACAGAGCGCCGCGCGGCCGGATTCATAGAAAGTATCGGGTGCTGGATACGAATAAGCAGTCCTGTTAGTGATCATGGGCGAAAGATGTATAAGGCATAAAAATGGCACTTACCTTTGTCCTTCTCACTTTTGAAAATGGACAGCCTGTCGGCGATGCTGGAAACATGGCTGGTTCGAACCGACTCGCAATACCAGCAAGTACATTCGGAGTATACCTCTCCATAGAGCTCCTGATAGACCTTGCTCGTCCATTCGAAAGAGGTGGAGAGCTTGTTCTCGTCAATCTTATCATCGTGATCAATGAATCGGTCTGTTCTTGAGCACATCCACTCGTAATAGCTGGCAGGGCTGAGTTGATGAGTGTGCCATGCGAGGTCAACATCAAGAGTAGGGACGGCAATATGAAGTGGGTATTTTCCCATTATCGTAGTGAAACGTTCGTATTTCGTAATGAGGCGAGTCATCGTCTCACGTGCGGCAGGGCTATGAAGCCAGTCCATCTACCAACACCGAAGTGAGCCCAATCATGAAAAGAGACATATGGGTTGTGATGTGCATACCT
The DNA here is from genome assembly GCA_007182795.1 of Xylaria flabelliformis. NCBI lineage: Eukaryota > Fungi > Ascomycota > Sordariomycetes > Xylariales > Xylariaceae > Xylaria > Xylaria flabelliformis. The sequence continues at coordinate 148,557 of VFLP01000064.1, read as the reverse complement.
TGTACATCTTCTCCGTAAAGATCCCTTGCCGCAAGACGGCACCGCCTAACTCTAGAGCAAAAGGAGAGCTGTTTCCCCAGTAATTTGACATCATCTTCCTCACATGAAGCCGAGCATCCCGACCGAGACGATAATTCTTTTTCTTGTCTGCACTTGCGACACTCTCAACTTGTTTAATCACGTCGGAGTCAGCGAGGGCTCGCTCAATAATTTGACGGATGGCATCCATTGAAGCTGGTGGGGGATTGTATAATTGACTTCGAAGATTATACCGAATGAGCCGGTTTGGGAACGTGCGCTGAAATTGATCCCTCATGGCCCCTTGCCGAGGAACCTGTTTTACCATTCCAGTCTTGTTTTCAAGCAAAGTACCTGGCATAGGATGTTGGTGTGCTAAAAGGTTCTGAACATCAGCGCCGAATTTGAAAACTTCAAGATATTCTCGTTTGAGGATCTTGCCACATTTGGTACAATTTGTCTTGAAATCGCCATCCCCATAACCTTGCCCGACGAGTGAAGGGCCCTCATTGTGGGAGTCTTCAGCCGTGCCACACGTAGACCATGGAACGACATTTTGTGTACCACATTCAGGACAGGGCGGGAGGGTTTTGAAAAACGAATCCTCAGCATTCTCCCATTTCCTTCCCGTCGCTTTCTCCCACATGTTCATACGGCGAGTAGTCGCTTTATAGTTGAAATCGGTATCAATCGCTTCGTTGACTAGCTGCCACGGCAATCCCTGATGCCACAGATTATTGAGACCGTGTCGCATGCAGTCCTCGAGATAAGCTCTGGGGTTTAGCATATGGGCGTGCCATACCAGGAGCACATCGTTAGAGACGTCAGCAATTGCCATTATTAAATTAGAGGGGCTCTTTACCAAGAGGTGGTAACACGTTACTCTCCGAAGTAAACTGGGCAAGATTGGGAGGACGATTCGAGACGAAATCTGTGTACTTTGCATTCTTTACGGACATATCACCTTCGGTAAGAGGAGACTTAGGAAAGCTGTCCCACCAGGTCACGTATCGATCGACGGCTCTGGCAACATAAATCGCCCAACGCTTTTCTCGAAGTAAGGATAGGTTCTTCTTCGTTTCATCGTCAAGCCTCTCGTTGTCTTGCAATATATCGGCACCTGTCCTACCGGAGAACAGCTGGCTGTCGTAAATTTGCCAAAGGCCATCGGTATACCCAATCGCCTCCTTCAAGTTCTGAAAAGAAAACAAAAGCTTCAGGTGGGCTATGCAGGTGTCCACGGTGACTTGTTTAGCATTCAAGGGAATGTCGAGAGATTGAAATGCTGAGTTAAGCTGTTCGATATCTCCGGGAGACATGCCGGTAGCGGGGAGAGCATTGTAGCTGGGCGGTGCGGGATCCTCGTCGGATTTTACCCCGTTATCTACGGCCTCACTCTTCTCAGGCTTGCCCATGATGGCAGGACAGTAGTAAGAGATTGATGAAAATTGATGAAAAGGCTTAGTCGTAAGTAACCCTGTGTTCGAGATTTTCGGGGTTCTCCTTCTGCTAACTCTACGGTGCTATCCTTTCGCTTTATAGTTGCAATGGACCGCGTGGAACGAAGGTGTCTTAGGCGGATTCGTTGGAGGCACTTCCGGATTAGATCACCGACAAGCGCGCCACAACATCAATAGATACAATCGGAAGGTCCACGGCTCAGGACAAGTATAGACGTGTGGACGCGTGGTCTCTTAAGTCTATGATAATGCACCATTATTCGTGCACTATACACAGATACAGCTGAGCAGGAACATTTCCGACGTCAACTATGAAATTAATAAGCTCAATTCACACAAAAATTACGCCGTATTACTAGGGGATAGTTACGTACCTTAATAAGTAGCAGTGCCTCCTTTTATGATTAGTCTTCCCAAGGCTAATTCTTACTTAAAATATGCCTCACAGCTTTCAGCCGCAGCAGGTGATCACCCTCTCGCATTAGCTGTGACACCGTTACTCTGTCTTCCTAGTCCTCTCAATGCAGTGCGCAGTCGAGGGTCGCCAGTTAGGTGAGATGACGTGTTCGTGGTTTACGCTAAGTAGGGAAGTACCTGGGTATCTATTCCTTTTGAGTGACCGAGCATCGCCATTGCATTATTGCGGCTGTTCTAGAAGCTTGTTTTCACCCACGATGAGCCATGCCGCTTTTAGCCTAAGCCAGGACCCTTTGCAAGCCAACACACTTCGTGAACAATCAAGAACACATTTTCATTATTGTAAATGCACCGCAATATACCGACAATAACCGTTTTCTTTCTGGAATGAATGTACTTCGTAAGTATTTCTTTTATGATGAACATGTGATGTCCATATGAGATACCAGATGGGACAGGCCCTCTGTATGTTAGGTATACAATTGCCAACCGCTCTCACGTAGCAGCTAACACCGATTCCTACAGCCTTCTAGACTTCTAAGTTAAAGCTAGAAGCCTGCTTATATTTTAAGCCTTCGAATTGATGAAGTAACTTCACTACGTATTACGTGGAAGTATCTACTAGGTAGCTAGAAAAGGACTAGAGGGTCGCCGAAACAGGTGGGCTATGTATAGTGGGCTTAACCTGTTTTGTACAGTACCTTAGTCATTAGATGCAAGTCTTCATATATGCAATTATAGAAGAACAAAGCGTATGAACTTATGTTCTTTGTGTAGAACTACCTGACCAAACGCTACCGCAAACAACCAATAACTGGGTATAAGACGATAGACGCTACTTAAGAAACGAGTGTCTGTACTTGGGAAATCGAGATTAACAAGGTTCAAGCATGATACACCGGCTGCATTCACGGGCAGCACCATCAAAGCAATTACGAGGATTCTAAACGATCGTGTTGATACGCAGCTCCTTAATGAAGTAAACGAGATCACACGATACGTCAAATTCGGACTGCGCTTTATTTAAGCCACTAAATGACTTTAGAGAAAGATACCAGCGCATTGTTCCTGTGACAAGGACTTAGAATCCAGGGCTTGGAACATAGTCAATTCAACTAATAATTCTCCAGGGTCTCTCAAGGACCATGATCTTCCCTTCCTTTCAGTCAGGAAACTCTCCTTCTATTTATGCCTAGATTCTAAGCGCCTAATATGTTTAGTTTAGTATTGGTAGGCTCCTCTGCCTTATTGTTGGTTCTTAGTTGCAGGACGTAGTGGCCCTCGTGAATCTTTCCAACTGCGCAACACCAACAGGGTCTTAACAGTCTTGGCAAGCTCGTACCATTCTAGTCCGTGTGACAGTTGCAGTCTTTCTTGTCTTCTTGTATGTTCTTTATAAGCAAGGTTTTAACTTCAAAATTTGACTAATTGCAATAATGGCTCTCTGAGGGCTTCAAGGTATTTGGATTCATCCATTCCAAGGAATTTAGTCTTTCGTTTATACATGTATTTCTGCCTTGTTGGATTATGCTATAGGATAGCTGTATACACCATAATACATTTCTTTAATAACAATTGCTGTTAAACTATAGTAGTATCTACGAAATATGACATAAGTTAGCAATATAATATTATACCGTGGAAATTGACAACCAGCAAACGCTCTGAGCAAGTTGAGCAACTCATAAGTCTGGGGTAGACCAATTCCTAGAGATACCGAAATTAACAGGCTGCGGTTTGTTAAGCTGACTGCTTAAAGAAGCCCCTCCGTTCTCTGCGGCACATAGACAGACGGAGACCCCGCGTTCTTGTAGGCACCTACCATGTATAAATGTCCACCCTCACCCATACCACTTATTTTCTACCACCTCAGCAACTTTTTACGTGTGCCTATCTTATTGCTATCGCTTAGCTTTAGAACAGGCACATAATGGCTAGACGAGGTGAACCTCGCAGACTCCGACAAGGGGAACGGCGGACCTCCTGGACCCGATTTTATCTACCACCTGGACAAGATTGGCCAGAATGGCCGACGGACTACCCTGATAGGTATCTTGGCCCTCTAGCCGACGTGGCTGACCGCAATTATGTCTATCTGGGGAGGCAGGTAGATGACCCTACTAAGGCAGTATTTATTGTTTGTAGGTGCACATCTATTTTATTGTGAACCCTTTTTTTATTTTTTATATTAGTTTTTTCCTGTTAGTCATTGCTATGCTTTACTAACCCAGTGCAAATTAGTCTGGGAATCAGCCGACGAGTTAAGTTACTTTCAGCATACTCCGGCGTGTGGCGAATTTCTGCGAGGCCTGGGCTGTGAAAACAAATCGCTTCTTAGCCTCCAGTATGATACCGGCGCCTTCTTTGAGGGTCATCTGCTAGGCCGCGTAACTCTTAACATTCTTACCATACCATATACTGGCGTCCCGGACCGCAAAACATGGAGCAACTCTATTCAACACGCGTTTCAAGGGTTTATGCCTAAAGGTGGCGGGAAGCCCGGTATCCCACACATTTTCCGTTGGAAAACTTCCGCCTGGGTGGACGATGGACATCAAGAACAGTCGGCACCGGTGGAGATTGGTCCTAGACACGCTACTTACTACTTATTCTATTGTTGGGTTGGACAAACGACATCCGCCGTGGAGGAAGAGATCTCGGCGAAAGACCCAGAGTCGCACGGGCTATGGGCTGCAAGGGTCGCAAGGGTAATGCCCCCGGTTGAAGCCTGGGAGCAAGAGCGTTGGGACATCAAACGAGCACCACTCAATACTGATCCTGCTTCTGGCGACGATGGAGACGAAGACATGGATTTTGTGGATGACCTAGAGCTGATGGGAATTGATTGAAGGCAAGCCGCTTTGTGGCTATATGAGCCAAGAGCATAGTCGTCACTATTGATATGTCAGCTCGTTGTATAGTCATATTCACTTGCAGCCAAACATTGCGTTCGATTATATTGCAATCCGTCAGTGGTTCTATCACACAAGAAGCCTAGCCCGCGCACAGCCCCCGGCAACGTGTGCGGAGTGATTTTCCTCGTCACTCTACTTTTCCACCTCCACGAAGGAGTGGTGTTTGGTCGTGGTCGGAGGTTTTGTATGCCTCCCTTTAGCTTCGAGACCTAGGTAGTGGCCGACTACGACAACGCACCACCTAGGCCTCAAAAGCACGCCATTGGCCTCTCAAAATGGAATGAACAATATTTGAGGCATGAGTTTGGGCGGTTTACTCGAGTCCTGGTTTGAGGTGGTCTGCCCTAACTGCGCAATAGCCGCGAATTGAAAGCATGCCGCCAGGCGTCGACAAATCGCTCATGCTCCCCAACATATGCGTTCAAACCAATCTGCCAGATTTGTTGAGTGAATAGATTATCATTGCATAACTCCTTAATCATAGTCCCCTAACAATACAAGGAAGCGTTGGCATAGCGTATCGCCTTGTACAAAGGTAATGTGAGTACCCTTATTATACATAAGCCCGCTCACATAGTCTACTTCTCTAGATTGCCTTCGCCTTATTTGCCGCAGTAGCAAAGTCCCAATTGGTGGCTATGCCGTCTTCCGGCTCTCCAAACAGGAAATGCATAGCTGCGATGAAGTATACATAATTTTCTGGATTCTTTCGGGCCTTTGTCGGATCTCGTCTAGCATCCACGCACTCAGCGAGGCCATCTGCAAAGGTGTCAAGTTAGTATAATACCTGCGGCAGGGACGCTTATACATAATAATACTTACAGATCTCGTCATTCCCCTGAAGAAATTCAGTGCCCAAAACGACATGAAAGGCCTCATGGAGGAGAGTTGTGCTCTTCGGCACCACGAGGTCGAGCTTGATTCCCTCAGTGGTCTTCATCACTGCTTCGCTATAGGTACTAGGAGCGGTGCTTTCAAAGGCGTTTGGACAGATAACAATCGTCTGGGCTTCTTCTTGCTGTACTAGCTCGGGGCCAGTTGGGCCCTGTACTAGCTCCTTCAGAGTTGAGGTGAGACCGAGATGCTCTGTGTCGCTACAATAGTTACCGCCATCATCTGGGGAAGTGAAGTAGTATCCATTGATGGTCGTACGCTCTCCGGACCACCAGGGGACATTTCCCCCGACAAGGTCTGCCTATATAATAATAGAGTCAATAATTTATTTGCATTCATGGCGATAATTACTCGGGTTTTGGCCCATCGTGGCAACTTGTGCTTCTCAAACATTCCAGAAGGAGATAAAAAGACGCGAGCGGACTTACCTGGTACGCAGGAACTTGAGAAATAGGCACGGGATTACTGTTGGTGTCGACGAGACCGTTGCCCTGATAGTCAAGGGCTTGGGTTGCTGGGTCTTTTTGGACGAGAAAATCGCTACCACAGAAAAGAAATGTCCTGTCTCTTGGGATATCAGCGTATTTGTCTTCAAGCCAATCCACGATCTGATTAAACCTGACTATCACGGCGACAGTGTCTCGTTAGTGTATATTTCGTCAACGCCATCAATGGATGTATTTCTACGTACGGCTTATCTCTTCGACCTCAGGTTTTTCAGCTTTGGTAAATTGATTTCGGATTCCAAATAAGCTAAACATTGCTTTGCGAACTCGTTGGCCATCAGCATCCAAGTTGTTGTATCTAGCAGTAGCCATAAGGGCACTCAGGAGGCTTTGGTAGCTCTCCTGATACCAGACATCCAAAATATCCGTGCGGCCATCGCAACCTCCATATGTCGAACCTGTTTTGATTGTGACTAGATCTGTAATTACGACGCCAGAGACGATAACCGTAAGATGGAAGAGGATTGCTCCTAGAAGAGCAGATAATTTCGACATTTTCATGAGGCAAATACTATCGAGAACCATCATAATACAGTGGTAGCTAGGAACGAGATACCCAAAATCATGAAGAGGGTGATTCATTATACCTAATGTGAGTTCAACAGAACATGACGCTCCTCAAATCAGATCCTCCCGAAGGCATATTCCCGCAAAGCCTTGCCAATTTCCGAGCCGGCACAGTTGACTCCATCGGTCACATCAAACGACATTAGACCATATCCAACAACCCACCAACGCAACGTTCCCTCACACACGTCCTAGCTAATGGAGTAAGACGAGGCATCATGTGGTGTTAGGTCGCAAACGATATAGTTCGGTAAGAGGCATGCCAAGTTACAGCGGTGTGATAGTCGAATGATATCAACCGCAAATAGAGAAGTGAGTCTTCGACGAACGCTGTTGGTCAGCGGGCATCTTCCATGAAGACCAAAAAAAGACCAGTGAAGCCGTAGCATCCGACGACTTCGAAAAAACGGAGAGGAGGACGAGGACATCCTTTGCGTAGGATTATTTGCATCGTGACCACTAACTCGCTACTGGACGCCTAGATGTCGTAGAATTGGGAACCCAGAATCCTGGATGTGGCACGACCAACACTTATCTGTAGCTGCAAACCAACAGCGCAGAACCAACAACCCCTAATAGCAACGGTATCTTATCGACAGTATCGTGGAGGCGGGAAATGTAGCCCATCAATCCGGGATTCTTTTGCATACTCCAATAGCAATCATGTATTATGGGGCGAAACAAGAACATTGCTATCATTTTATGACTATATGGCAATTAAGATAGCGAGGATTATCCTCTATTTTCGAACATAGAGAGTCGTTATATTCTGATATACTCTATATAGTCAAGAGGTCCACCTCGTCGTAATCTGAAATAGTCATACTAAAGTATATGAAGTTACGTATATCTAAATGAATAGATATCTAGCTACCCCTGAGGTAACTCATGTTAGTATGGAAATCTAAGCTTTCCGGCGGTAAGGCTGGACTATCAAGGCTAGTATGAACAATTAGAAAGGCCTTTGTTACAAATTAATCTAAACGAGAGCGGATTAGTTTCTTTGCAAGTCTGTTGTTACACTGAGACGACCTTCGCGTAGACCTACATATAGGCTATAAGCATAGTACATATCTCTGCGCTGACAACAGCCTGGCAATTGCTGCATCTCATTCCTCGATAATAAATTACCTCGTAAGATACGAGCCCGAGCGATAGTAACTACAGAACCTCCTTGCCTACGCGCGGGATACGCAGAAATATGCCCCCTGTCAGCTACTGAACCGTCACGAGGCGTAAATCGTAGCTTTTCTGTTGGCGACAGAGATATCTTACCACCATCAATATCCAGCTGCCTGATATGGCACTTTTAATGTTACATTAAACATTGACGCTAGTAGACGGGAATGCGTTGGAGGCAATGCATGCTGTGCCGCAGACAGAACCAACTGCATATTCAAGTATTAAAATATTTTCAATAGTATAGCCATCTCCGAAGCGGGGATTCAGACTCAAAATCTCGCTTGCCTTGCTGCCTATTCATATCAACCCCTTCATATGAAGAACTCAGCGTGAGATTCCAAGCCAGTATAATGAGCCAAGGTCATGAAGGACCCGCGAAGGTTAGATCCGTGCACATAAGCATTCTGAACTCCTTTAAAACTTCTAGTTGCTTTGAACTTATAAGCGATTACAACTACTAGAATACTTCAAAATTGAATTATAACTTTGATAAGTTTTTTTTCCTTTTAACCTTGCATTTGGACCTAGGTGGTGATATACCCCAGCGGCCAAATTGGGTTAGGCCCCCGTCATCAGCCTTACAACCCCACAGCCTTAAAGTAGCCTAGTTAGTAAAGGTTGTCAACGTCCTAACTTCTAAACAAGTATACCTTCTACAATCGAACCATCACAACACAACATGTTCCGTATTACTATGAAGAGATTGATGAATAGTTGGCTCAGCTTATTTCAGTGGGTACCTAAGGGTTGACAATGAATACACAATTTCGACAAAAGCTCGATTAAACTGAATGCTCTGCCCGGGAGTTTGAGCCATTGCACGCAGACATAGGTCTTAAGCCCCCGATGCTACGATCTTGATGATCATTCCACCAGGAGTGTATCCAGCAGGGTACGTCGACGCAGTGTAGGCGGGATTGGAGGTGTTGACCTGAATGCCGAACGAGCCGCCGCTAGTGCCACATCCAATGAGGGACGCCGCTTGCTGTGCAGGCGTCGCGTTGGTACAGCCGTCAATGGTGGTAGCGATGTCCGCGAACAGCACGCTCGTGTTAACCGTGCTGTTGATGTGTTTCGCGAGGGCAAGGGCAGTGCCGTATACATACACACTCCACTCGCCGCAGTCAGGCGCGTCAGCGGCCGCCATGTTGAAGAGGCGGCCAGTTCTAATCTGCGCACCGTACGCACGCAGGCAGGCGGCAATGTAAGCTACGTCCTCGATGGCCACGTCTTGTGGGTCGCCGTCTGGCGGATTGTAGCAGATGAGGTCCGCGGTCTCGGTATCATAGCAGACTTCTGCAGTGCGGGCTAACGAGATGCTTGATGGTGCCGTATGGGCTCTGCCGAAGAGCGCCAATAGAAGAATTAGGGATAGGATTTGAGAGAGCATGTTGGCAGATTTTGTTTTGGGTGATCGTAGAACTTTTCCGGACTGAAGACCGCGTTGGTAGGCTAAACTCGAGGAAGGTAAGTTGGTGAGGTTTATAATATCTCCTTTATCGACGAATTTCATTTCTTTCGCTGGATCTTCCGGTATGGTGGCTAAACAGGTAACATTCTTCTGTGTGATGCAGTTTGTGACTGTTCACCTAGCATCATCGTTTGGAGATGTGATTGTCACACTGGCATGTATATCCCATCACCAACAACACAGGGCCTGGTCCTGCAGTCAAGTGGCACAATATTATCATGTGGCCGAGCCAGGACTACAAATCGCGTGACAAGCAGTTCGTCATGTCATGTAACGGCCCGCACTTTGACCTGTTATGTCTAATCTCGGGCCTGGCGGTGCTTGGAGTGTGCCCAGAAGTGTTTAACAGTCAAGCATGCTCCGTCTCTTCGACAAACACTCTCTTTATTTCCCCATCCACGTTGGAATACCGCCAAGCTTCCCAACATGATAGTTCCCGCGCACTTCACGTTCCTCTTAGCTCTACTTTATGCGGTTACACTATGGCGTCCTGTATACGTACAAGCTGCATGGCAGTACGCCAACCGACAACGTTATCCGCTTGTCCCTAATTTCGGACCGCAAGTATGACATCTCGCAAGATAGGCCGCTTTCCCGTCCGTCGCTATGTTAACCTCTCATTGTAGCCCGGACCAGCTTACATGGTTGATAACCAGCATAACTACTATCACGTGGCCCCTGATAAAGGTAATCTCCTTTGAGAGATGGTGAAGAAATAACATGTTGACAAATGAATCACTACAGGCAAACAGAGAGGCCCGGTCTGGCGGTACTCGCTCAGTCTGGAAAACTACATTACCAACCTTAGGAACCACACAGTGATTCGCGGCGGCTATTCGAAATACAATGGCACCAAGACCGAAAAGTGGACACCTCCCGATACCAAAGCGAAACGCGCCGACTCTGGGAACTATTGGCTAGCAAGTCTTGCACCTCTAGGGGCGGTAAGTGATGAACACTCCCAAGCGGAATTATAGTTGACTTTTAAACTAGCAACCCCTAGCCGGTGATGGCTACCAATTCTTCCGCGATGTCACGGATTTTGGAGCCGACTCTACAGGGGAAAGCGATGCTACGGAGGCGATCAACGCTGCGGTGAGCAGTTGGAGTGCCACATCTGCGAGCAATGATAACACTCGTTGTGGTGAAGAATGCGGTAACACATTCACACAGGGTGCCATCGTTTACTTCCCACCGGGCACTTACAAGATCTGCACGCCGGTGATTCAGCTTTACTATACACAATTTATTGGTGACGTAAATGATCCGCCCACTATTAAGGGGTGTGATACTTTTCAGGGTATTGCGCTCTTCGATACAGACCCCTATATCCCGGGCGGGTCAGGCTCTGAGTGGTACATCAACCAAAACCAGTTCTTTAGACACATTCGCAACTTTATTTTCGACCTGAACGACATGCCGCTTTCAACCGCGGACAATGATCAACCTCTTGTGCCCACGGGTATACACTGGCAGGTCGCACAGGCCACAACACTGCAGAATCTTATCTTCAATATGCCCGAGAGCAGTGGCGGCTCTTCCGAAAATGCGACTACGGCAGTTGGTATTTTCACGGTAAGTTCTTCCATTTTCGTTCACCCTATACTCTTCAGAAACCTCGTTTCTCATGCACGTTGTAGGAAAACGGCAGTGGGGGCTTTGTGTCTGACTTGACCTTCAATGGCGGTAACATTGGATGGCGCGTGGGATCACAGCAGTTTACGGCACGAAACCTAAAGTTCAACAATTGCCTTACAGCTGTCCAGGTGATTTGGGATTGGGGATTTAACTGGCAAGGTATCGAGATCAACGGGGGCGCGATTGGCTTCAACATCTCGGGTGTAGGAGGAGACTCGGGCCAGGGCGTTGGCAGTGTCTCTTTCATCGACTGCTCAGTAAATGACGTACCAATCGGGATCCTAACAAACAATGTAGCAAATTCGCCCAACATCGTCTTGGATAACACCGTCTTTACCAATGTAGACCGCATTGTCCAGATAGACGGAGGCGACACGCTTCTGTCAAGTAATTCCGACCTTTGGGCAACTGGAAAACGATATAATGGTTCCGTTGGTTCGACTCAAACGGGTGATGTTACCGCACCTGCCAAGGCCGAGTCTCTGCTCGACAATGATGGCAAGCTCTTTGTCCGTTCAAGGCCGCAGTACGAGAGCCTTGGTGCTGACTCCTTTCTGGTCGCGACCACAGACGGTGGATGCAAAAACGATGGCACAGGTGACCAAGCACTGTGCATTAATTCGTTCCTGCAAAAGGCCATAGATATACACAAAGTCGCCTACTTTCCGGCCGGTATTTATACAGTTGGCAGTACTGTTGTAATACCAACAGGTTCACAAGTACAGGGCTCAAGTTGGTCACAGATCCAGGGGTCAGGTTATTATTTTGGCGATATGCATAGCCCGAAGGTTATGGTACAAGTCGGAAACAGGGGCGACATAGGCACAATGGAAATTGTTGAAATGTTATTTTCTGTTCGTGGCGCTACGGCTGGCGCCGTTCTTATGGAGTGGAACACGGCCCCAGTCGATCAAGGAGCCGCAGCCATGTGGGATTCCCACTTCCGTGTGGGCGGCGGCAAAGGTACAGACCTCGACATCGACCGTTGCCCTAAGTTTAGTGCAAACGACGGATGTATTACCGCGTCACTTATGCTACATGTTACGGCGCAGGCGTCAGGGTACTTCGAAAACGTTTGGGCATGGGTTGCGGACCACGATAACGATGCATCTTTATATAACCAACCCGACTCAACGATCACACAAATAAGTATTTTTGGGGCTCGTGGCATGTTAATCGAGTCCCAAGGGCCCTCATGGTTCTATGGCGGCGGCTCGGAACACTCAGTTTTGTATAACTACCTTCTTAGTGGCGCAAAGGATGTGTACATGGGCCACATTCAAACCGAATCGCCCTACTTCCAACCAGTTCCAGCTGCACCTGGTCCTTTTGGAGCAGCGGCCAGCTTTCCCAACGACCCTAACTTTAATCAGTGCAACGTTACGGCCGACAGCATCGAGGAACAGTGTCGATACTCTTGGGGTCTCCGGGTTATTGACTCGACCGACATCACTATTCATAGTGCTGGTCTATACAGCTTTTTTAACGAATACTACCAAGACTGCGTCGAAACGAATAACTGCCAAGAACGGATTTTGGAAGTCGAAGGTTCGACCGGTGTAGTCGTTTACAACCTATTCACAGTCGCAACCGTTAATATAGCCACTGGCATTGATGGTTCTAAAGTTCTGCAAAGCGATAACCAGAGAGGCTTCACGTCCGAAGTGAGCGTGTGGCTCCCCCTTCCCGGAAAAGATAATGTCAACGTTGTATACGTAGGTCCTGAGGCCTTCACTAGCCCAACTGTGAGTTGTCCAGCGCCCTGTGTGCTAGTATTCCCGACCAGCTCGCTCGAGTCATCAACGACAATCTCCCCAAGTAGCTATACCACCTCGCTCGAGTACGGTGCCCTCACGACAACGTCTAATAATGGCGCTCCGGCCACCATTTTCGTTACATCGACGACAACGGTCACTATATCGATCCCTCCGATCACCCTTGGCGGGCTGCCCTTTTCCAATGTCAATATCACATCCAACGGGCCGATACCCATCACCATCTATCCAAGTGTAGATGTTCCCCCAGTTACACTCGAGCTTCCTGACGGGAGTGGAAGCACGACGTCTCGTGTGGTTTCCCTTCCTCCCTGGCCCTTGGTGGACCAGGGACCAGGCGGCTTTATCACTGATCCGGGCACTGAGGTTGACACCAACACCGGAAGCTTACGAAGCAGCACAACTTACTACACCGGAATCACATCTACAATCACTGCTAATGAACCAACGGTGACGACGGTGGCGTTTCCACCCGTGATAACCCCTATCACAATATCCTGCCCGGCCACAACCGAAATTGCATTCTCAACACCGCCAATCATTGTCCGGACGACATGCACGAACTCAGAGCCTCTGACCTTCACCTTTGGCTGCCCTACCACGAAAGTGGTTACGTTAATCACATCTACTACGGCACTTGTTCAGGTAGACTGCACTTTGGTTACGGTTTGGAGCGTTGGACAGGACGCTTCCTCCACTACGACCCCATTACCCGTCTTCGCCACCTGGCCGCACTATGGCATGATCATACCTGTTACAACGACTGTTGATAAGCCCGAGCCGACAAGCGACGGGGTTGTCGTATCATGCAAGGCGTGGTTCTTTTTCATCTGCATCTCTTGGGGTGATCTCCACGTCGGTGGTTGGCACTGGATCCTGCCCCCAGGAATCTATCCCCCTGGCCCTCCACCCATCGGCATCATCCAATGGCCACCTGGCTTCCAAATCGAAGGTACATTGCCGCCATGGCCGAAGATCACCATTGGGAATGACAACCAAATTACGACACAGGAGGAACCTGAATGCGAGACAGAGACGGCTGAGCTATGCACAACCACTACTATCTTCTCGGCTACGACGACAACGAATGGAGTAACAACGACGACCGCTACGTCAACTTCAAGCCACTGTGAAACCATAACCGGTTGCTCCATCAGTGACTCGGACTCGTCTACTACATCCACCACCGTCGTTGGCACTCAGACGATCGCACCCGTCGGAACGTGGAACGATGAGTCATGGGCATCCAACGGAGACGACGCATACACCAGCTCTGTGTTCGCGGCTCTGAGCCGCGATCTAGGTGCGGATATAGCTAGCAACGACGGTTCCGTCATCAGCTTCACGCCCGGTCCGACCGCTTCGCCTACCTGTGCAAGCGGCACCGGCTGCGGCGGCCAGCTCTGCACGGGATATTGGTGCCTGCCCTCCCCTACAGGCTACCCGCCAGGGTACCAGGACCCCAAGGATCCCCAATCGGGCGGATATGTGGCTTCCACGACGACGATAGGGCAGACCACGTCGCCACCTACCTCAAGCACACCCCCGACTTCGGCGCCACCACCGCCACCACCACTGCCAAGCCAGGCCGTCTGGATAGACTTTGAATGGCAAGTCGCCAGTAGTGGGGATGGCGGGTCGGCCGTTGGTGCTCTGTGGGTGTGGTACGAGGTCATCCCCTTCGGCACCGAATTCGACCTCTGCGAAGCGCCGAGTGTGTACAACGAAGTATCCGACCGAGGGCTAGATAACCCGGGCTGGCCGTCTTCTATGGATCCCGGTAAGGACATCTGGGGCCGCAGCGGGTGCCGCTATATCGGTAATGACGATGGGCCTGGTCAGTTCGAGTGCGACAGCAGCGTCCCTCGTTTCCAGTGCGATGAGGATCAACAGAGCCACGAACAGATTGACTGCAACGACAACGTGCCGTTTTTGTTCGTCACCATTGTGCCGAGGGTAATATGTATAATTCCGCTTACGTAGGAGACGGGTAATTAGATACACATATATATCTGACTGCAATATCGGACTATTTGATTTCTAGGCGTCTTTTATCGAAGAATTATTCTATAACTTTGTTTTATTCTCATTTGTAGAACTACTGTGCTACTTTAACAATAAATATCTATATAAGAGTCTACATATCCTGCAGGCTGCAAGCCGAGCTTGAGCAGCTTTTATTAAAGTCTTAATAAGCAAGCTTCCTTCCTCCAGTGCGCATTTTTGATAGCTATAGTGCGTGATGTTCGCTTCTTCTGGCCATGTTGACTGTTTCGCCCCCTTCGACAACGAATGTGTTGGTTAGCAGACCGCCATTTGGGCCGAGATAATAATGCTGCGCCAATAGGCAGCCCAAACCTACATTTCATATCTACGAGCCATTGCAGGGTTGGCTCAAGCTGTCCGTCCTATAAGAGTAACGAAATCCTCTTTCTTAATCCACCAGAACATATAAGCAAGACTTTGGAGGACATTGAGGGTGTATGAACAGGCCCCATAGCCTCGCCCAGGAAATATCGCTGATTAGAAAAGGTGACCGAGGGCTTGAAATACTTTGCTTTGACAGGATGAGGCTAATGGGCTGTTCCATAGTCGGGGAAGATTTTGTATTCGGATACATACATTTTCGGGGCTGTTTCCTCGGGATTTTCAACCCTTCAGATGAATTAGATTGTTTGGTTTGGGGGGACCTAGTTTACGCAGAAAGGTTCAAAGTAAGTACATGTACACATAATTAGAAAGATAACACTCTATATGGGACCCTAATGCTCCTGCGGTTACACCGGTGCAACCATATGAAGATATTGCATCTCCGAGTGTCAGATTCACACTTCGTCAACTTTTATTTCCGGAGACACAAAATAAGTAATCATGCTTGAGGCTAGTTATCGTGGATCGCAACACTCAAACCTATGGCCATACCGTCCAATTCCGATGTTTTGTCCTTGATTGGCTGCGTAACATTAAAGACCCTTGCAAAAATCCAACGTCAGTCAAAATCACCCAATAAAAATGAAACGGTGAGTTGCAGACGACAGGAAGTATTTTATAACCGATCTTAGTACCTCGCTGGCCCGGGGGAATGCGCTGAGGTGTATTGCCTATGCTACATATGTAGGTACAACTTGCATTCTGACGGCAGTTACGCCGTATGTGTGCAACGTAGAATAGCCTATGTGCGTCGCTTTATTGGTCTCGTATATGTATAATTGATACTATCATTAAATAACTTCTTCTATAAACCCTGTAGAGGATAGTGTAGTTACCTACGCTCGTATATATCAGAATATCATCGTTGCAGTATGATTAGCTTTGCTCACTATTTGTCACCTACAACTCATCGACATCTGACTATTCACTGTTGCCAAAATCTAGGCGGGAAATGAGTCCTATGATCAACTCTTTATGTTTTGTCCCTGACTTCTAGGAGCTTGTTGGTGGTGTCTTTGCCGCCTTATCGTGTAAGGATCTCAACTGCCTCCATATATGTATTAATTCCGAGGAATTTGCCTCTGCAGAAGTATCTTCAAGAGATCTTTGTTTGAAATGAATAGCGCGATCGACCTTCTCGGCGATGCGGCGTCGGTATGCTTGCACAGAAATATGATTTTTATTAGACCCTACGCGTCCTCCGTAAAGATCATAGAGGTTGCATTCGCTAATAACTCCACGTTCGTTCTCACGGACATTTTAGGGGTGCAAATGTACGATAGCTAAGCGAGCCATTTTCCCATCACATAGATCAAAAGACCCATGGCTAACGTCATGTTTACAAATGAAACCGAGAGACTTGCTCTGGTCTTCAGAGAGGAAAAGCATTTTAGTGATTTGCTCATCGATGCGGGCTCTGATACTCATGTTTCTGCGGGTGTTGCATGAGTGATGTCAGCACGCATCTCGAATAGATGTTGCAAGAACAGCTTAATACAGGTGTAATCAGTATATTCAAAATCGACCTACTAAGCTAAACTGTAGTATGCGACTATCAAAAAGTAATATGAGCAACTCGGGTTGTAAGGAATGCAAAATAAATGTCAGCGTTTGTGGGCCCGGCTCCCTCAACTATGCAGGAGTGAGCCGGCTGGAAAATACCGCGGAAGGCGGCTTGCTACCTGGGTACTGGGAGCTGCAATTCTGCGTATTCATAGAATGAGTAGTGCATATAAGACCAGTTTTTAAGACAATGTCAAATAAGCGTATAGAATAATTATATTGACATTGTGAATGAGTATGCGACAATTGACTTTCCAGTTTAATAGCTTTTGCGAGGTAAATACTGCTGGCAAAATAGTAGGAATGACAGCAACAACCTTTTCGGGGGCTGAAGTAAGAGATAGACAAGATGAGGGTTTCTTGAGGTGGACCAAAACACTCCCCTGGTGCTAAGCATTCATGTAATGACCCCAAGATGACATGCAGCTGATTTTTGTGTAGCAGATACCTACGTCGTAATACAATGCCCGCCCCTATACTTTCGCAGCCTCATCTCTGCCTTCGCCGGAGGCAGCCTCCGTCGGAATTTGGAGTTTCGCATCCGAGGAGGGTTTTTGTTCAGTCCGCCCGCTCGCTCGCAATACCTATCATCCAAGATACGCATGCTCCAGTTGGATGGTAAGCTGGAGTTAAAATGCTACATATGTACGTTAGGCGATTCAAGGCAACTGCACTCCCAGCCTCGAGTCCTAGTCGGTATCCATGTCGATATACCGCACGGAGTTGTAGGTATCTTAACCAATGCGAAGCAAAGGCTTACTACCAAGCCACAAGTGCAAAACTTAGATCAGGTGGGGACTCGTCTATATGTAAAGTGCCGAACAGAGTGGATGAGATCAACCTCAAACTCTCGAAGTTGGAGGTCGCAGCTTGAGGGGTAGGGAGGAAGCGAAGGGGAACGGGCCACCACATCTCATTGTAGTGAAGGATTAACATAACTACTATCGATATGGACGAGAATAGGATCAATTTAGTACCGTCACGGATGTGACCTCCTCACCCAAGCCCTCGGGTCAAGGGTATAGACATATGATATACCCAACTGAATGGATCCTACCTGGTTATATCCCGTTTCGATTGCATGCAGGAGGTCAGAACTGGGGGTCAAAGCACTCCTGACAGGCAACTACCTACCTACCTAGGTAGTCTAAGTACTATGTAAGTTAGCTCCGCCCGCACAATCCCGCGGGTAGGCCACACGTTTCCGCGGCTAGCAGGGGGTACCAGACCGTCGGGTCCTTAGGGGGGTTGTGAGCCACCATCACACCACGCCGACCGTAATAGGAACCTATTACAGACGCAACATCCCAATAAATATACGAACGCTGCATTACAAATGGAACGATGGCACATAACCTTGCCGGGGTCTTTCCTAGGTTCCTCTCGTCTAGCGCGATTCCATATCATCGGGCTCCTGTCCCAAGCCCTCGGTTCTGGAAAGGCAACTGGTTCGCGGATTGAGTCTAGGAATATTCAGGGTATTAGTATATTATAGATACCATTTGCTTCTGGCTGTCCAGAGCACCAATGCTCATCCTAGTCATCCTAATCTCGACTTTGTCCCCGGCTCTCCTTAGAGCCTATCTTGCGATTTCAAGGCACACATGGAAGGGCCCAGTGATATCGACTATAGAGGTATTGGAGAGGGATTGACGACTGCCTTATTGAGGAATCCATCACCAAGCGGATCGACGGTTAGCCTCGATGACGACTGGCAAATTATGTAAGACGTCTTGTCTTTTCATCCTCCTTCATGCGATGCTGATTGATAGTAGACCGTCACATAAGGAAAATCCATGTGAGCCTCATTCGACCGCATCGCCAGCAAATCCCACCTTAGGCACCGAGTCGGAACCTGAGTTATGTGAGAATCTATCAGCAATCGCAACTCAACGAGCTCAGCTTGCTTTCTCGGCAGATGAAATGACACCACTCGAGAGATATTATTGCCATGTTGAAACTTATGAACAGCTCGTAATGGGCCAGATAGGAGACCGTCAGTCTTTTACGCGGCTTAACGAGCTCGACACTTCACTAGATGCTGCAACAAAGCTTCTCGGTGGGATTACACCTCAAGCCTCGACATCATCTTGGTCGATGCTTAGTTCATTATGCGAAGATACCAACATGACTCCTGCGCTTGAGCTTGACCATCTCATTCTATTGAACGACTCACCAGAGTGGCAAGCTGTGCCGCAGGAAGAACAGGCAAAGCATCTGCACAAAATGTAGGCTGAAGCTCACGACCCCAATAATAAGATATTGCTGACTGACTTTCGTCTCGATGTAGCGCTAAGCTGAGGAGGCGCGTTAAGGCGGAAGGTAATCCGCGAAATATGAAGTCGGTGCGTGTCCGCAAGAGGGGAAAGAATAATCACGTATCAAACGAGGCCATGGGGAATAATAGTGCTATTTGAGATTAACAGACAAGGCTTGTTTATTCTACCTCAACGCTTTTAGGGAACTCATAGATAGAAGCCGTAGAATTTGCCCCTCGAGGAATTATCTTAGACTAATAAGGGGAAACTTAGAGAAGCAAATCAATGTTTGCTTTATACTGAATTCAACTGAGACCCCGAATTTTTTCAGGATAATGTCACTCACTATTTTGTTTGACTTAAGCTTACCTACCTAACTTAGGGTATTTAGGTAGCACGTTTCTTAGCCCTATGTTGGTGAGAGATCCGGTGCAATATCTGCGCGATATTGATGCCATATCACTCGGCATTCACATTAGAAGATAAGTAACAGATTGAGCCATATTAATGACAGAAAACTACGTTGCAATTAGAGGGTGATCTGCAGACTTCCGTCCCACATGTCGTGCACCACGCATCGCTCCCCTCCGGCCCAGACCACCAAGGGACAGCGACACAACACAGTTGACATGCTCTCCCTCACATGTTCCATATCCGATTATTGTGTACCATATTACAAGGTACACAAATGACGTAAAAACAGTTTCAAGATATTTTTTCGTTTTACAAGTTCTTTATCGACGTGTTTCTCTGTAAGGAAAAGACGGCCCTGGATCTGCACCTTTAGAAGCATATTCTTTATAGTAGAATATTTATCTGCCTACGTTATGCGAGCGCAGTATGCGACTGAACTTGTCGAGCTCCATCGTCATCGCTGACTGGAACTCAATTAACTAGTATAACTACCTAAATTTAGTACATTAATTTAGTACCTATGCTACTGTCGCGCAACAGCATCACCCATGATCTTATTTTTCGCGTGCCCGCTGTCTGCGGAGCGGCGGAGGCAGCAGCAGCAGAAGCAGCATTAGCATTAGTAGCAGCAACGACAACTAATCGTCACACCACAAATCAAAGATGTTGTCGCAAAACCGGCGGCTGCGGCATCTTCACGGAATCTACCTACGGAATCTGAGCTTCACCAAACCGCACGGCCGCGCTTCCGACGACCTCGATGCCGATCTCCTTTCCAACAGGCCACAAGAAGCGCAACTCCAGCATCATCAACATCAGCTTCACCATGCCCGTTCTTCCGAGAGCCTGCGACCGCGCCCTAATGCCCGTAGACGCAGCACCACCCTCGCCAACACCACCCCGGTCACCCGCCACAAGCAATTGGAGTACACCATCGAGAGTAGGGCCGCCGACGTCTTCTTCTCGCTGCATTGTGAGGAAGAGGCAGGTCCCATCTATATCAGCGAGCTCGGTCAGCGATGTATGAATTTCAATTTCCGATTCTTTGACCTATCGAGCGCCGGCCCATCCGTCACACGCCTGTCAGGGGTGAAAATAAAGTTATGGGCTAAACGACGCGAGTCGTGGAGCCTGCTGTTGTCCCAAGACATCGATCTTTGTTCATTACACTATCTGGGCAGCCTGCGGAACCACCATTTCCCGCCCAATTGTCTCATCTTTCACCTTGAAGACGGCTTGTACTCGCTAGACCTCGCCAGTAAACGCCCCGAGCCAAAGCAAACCTCGCCGCTCCCAAGCTGCTCATACAATGCGCTTATGAAGTTAGCCAATCTGAATAACTCTATTCAGGACGCTCTAGCTACCCGTGAAGCTCTGACCGCCCAGATCAACTCTTTGCTTGAACGTACGCTGGATGACAGAGTGCCACAAGCCCAAGAGTCCGCTCGCCTTGTCTCGAAATACCTCGCGGCCCAGAAGCGGAGTCTCCGCGTCGCTCAGACACGGCGAGATGATCTCAAGGCATCTATTCAAGCTCGTCGAGATGCCATCAAAGAAGGCCGTTCTGCACAATCAAAAGCGGCAGACTATGTTGAACATGCGCAATCCAAATTACCAGCTTCGCAAGAACTGATTGCAGTTACGCGCGAGAGCATCCATGGCCAACGACGCCGTATATGCGAGGACCTTGCGCACATTTTCCCCATTACACCTACTCCTTTAGGGGCGCCTCTTTCTTTCAGTATCTGTGGCATACCGCTACCAAACTCCGACTACGACCCGACCTCATCATCATCTACTGAGGACTCCCTGTCTGCAGCTCTAGGTTATGTTGCACAACTGACTCACGCTCTGCAATTCTATCTATCTGTGCCGCTCTCGTACCCAATAACGCCTTTTGGTTCACGTAGCAGTGTCCGCGACAATATCTCGTTACTACCCGACTCTCAGCGCGACTTCCCCCTGTTTCTAAGGGGTGGCGCTACCGCACAGTATCGATTTGACTATGGTTGGTTCTTACTAAACAAGAACATAGAGGCCCTCTGCGTATCAGCCGGGCTCAAGATCGTCGATATTCGGCACACACTACCGAACCTGAAATATCTCCTGTATGTCTGCAGTGCGGGTAGCGAAGAAGTGCCCGAACGAAAGCGTGGTGGAATCCGGGGTTTATGGGCTGGACGGATGAAAGGAAGAGTTGGAGTAGGTAGTTCACTGGCTAGCACCGACGATGGGGCCAGTAGCGCCGGAGGTAGTCGGCGTGGTAGTATGGACAGTGAGATACTAAGCGGGAAACAGAGAGAAACGCTAAACCGTGCGCTCGGTCGGGAGAACGGCCCAGGCAGCGGAGATAATTCTCGACAGAGTAGTGTTGGTGCTGTAGACAGACAACGACCACAGTCGCCTGTGCGTCTACCCTTCGACGAGGGGGGTGCTAAGCTCACGCTGCGGACGAAGGGACTGAGGGAGAATGTTGGCGCACATGCTTAAGATACCCAGCTAGAATCATCGAAAATATAGTATCGTGTTTGTGTTGTGCGTTGTTTGCTATTGACTTTTATGCGAGAGTGCGCTACCTTATTGTAAATGGAGAATCCAAGTTTGTTGACATGAAGAATTCAACAAGTCTACTCACAGTATGAGTCGTGGTGACGGAAGAAAGAACGGGGATCAGCTATGGGCGAAGTAATGTCGATTTTCTGCGCGATTTATGACTATCGTATAATAACAATAACAGCAACAAAGGTGTCATAAATAGGAGTCCAAAATTCTTCAAAGTGAGGAACTTGGTCAGAGAGGTTCCAGCTGAGTCGCCCAACGCGCTGAGTGGCCAGATAACTAATTAATTAGTCTCTATAACTATAATCTTTTACTGTCTGGCCAATTTTCTTTTATCACTCTCAAGGTTTTCACACTACCCCAACAACTCGCTTAAAGGGGATCGATGGAGTAGGATGCTCAAGGGCAATGGCCATCTGAAGCTGAAAGAAAGGGTGAGATTTTTGACTGAGCTCGGTTTCTATGTGGTGGCGTAACTGGGTATTACCGGCCTTCTTACTCGTTTTCAGCCCATTTTCTCATGCTAGCACAACGGCATCTTCGAGTTTTCCAGCTACATACAGGTTAGAAGTCTTTATCGCTTCCGGCTAAATGCAACGTACGGTGGCGCTTTCACCCAGAATATCGTAGGAAAATAATACTTGGTATAATCGCACTCGCGCAACTTTCTTCATCACCTAGTCTAGAAGTAACCCTAACTCGGAGGCTTTTTGGATCCCCTTTTGTGCATGAGCCAAGGCGGGTGGTGTGCTAAACACCGACGCCGGTAAGCTAGCCGGCTTTACGGGATGACTGCCGCCTCACCAGTCTACTCCGTAGTACCTATCCTATCTCTACCTCAATCAACAGGGGTTTACTGTCGTACTTCTCGCCTATTCCCTAGCTTGTGCGGGACTTGTCCATATTACCCGGCATTAGGATAACATTTCCCCAACTCTCCCGTTCGACCTAGTGCGGAGAACGCTGTAATGCGAAGCGGAGCGCAATGTCGGTTCAGATACCTACCTACATCTCGTGGTGATCGATCTACACGTGGATTTTGCCATCATGGAGTCCAGTCCCGCTATGCTATTAGCTCTCCAAATGGCTAAGGGAACATCTCCGCAGTCTGGCCAGCCTCTTAAGGAGCCAGGGGGCTGGATAGATGGATCGTAATATGCCATTCCGTCACCTCGTACCCAACTTGGCGGTACATTATAAAGGGCGATCATCCACATGCCCCTGTGAGTGGCAAGGTAGGCACCTACCGAAACCGCACACGTACCTACACATCGCCCAAGGCAATCGTTCTCCATGAAATCGTTGCTATGGCTAGTGATAGCCGCTTGGGCGTCCCTTGCCACAGCTCTGGGACAGCAGCCTCTTGTAAGCTTCACACAGTCTCCGAAGGCTTTTCAGATCGCCGGCGGTAGCGTATCGAAGCCTCAGATCCTTGTTTCGAGCGGCGACAACTGGGGCGTGATCCGGGCAGCGGGGGATCTGGCGAAAGACTTTGGTCGCGTTACAGGGACCAACTTCACGCTTAGCAATGGCAACAAAGGGGCGAAGCCGGCTACGTACAAGTATCATCCTGCTGCGGCGAACTATACGCATGTAAGTAAGCTTGACGCCGGATAGTTTTGAATTTGCTTCCGGAATAAAAATGCATTCAAAATATCTTTCCCAAATTGAAATCAAGAGCTAACGTCGCCTTTGTCATAGTATTCTACCAATGGCACGCAGTATTTCTCTGGGCCGGAGTATAGTGATCCATCCGCTCCAGATACAGTTATCATTGCCGGAACCCTTGGCCGCTCCAAGATAATCGATGATATAGTTAAAGCTAACAAACTGAACGTAACGGAAATCGAAGATCAGTGGGAGTCTTTCGTGACTCAAATCGTCGATAACCCGATAGAAGGCTGTCCAAGAGCTGTCGTTATCGCAGGTAGCGACCCTCGCGGAGTCATTTTCGGTCTTTACGACATCAGTGAACAAATCGGCGTCAGCCCTTGGTATTGGTGGGCGGACGTTCCGATTAAAAAGAACAAGGAAATCTTCATCTTGCCCGATGGGAAAGTCCAAGGGCCTCCGTCTGTTAAATATCGCGGCATCTTCTTGAACGACGAGCAGCCGGGGTTGTCGGGTTGGGTTCAGTGGAACTACGAGGACACGCCGTACGGTGTTGGATACAATCACCACTTCTACCCGAATGTCTTTGAGCTGCTCCTTCGACTGCGCGCGAACTATCTCTGGCCAGCCATTTGGGGATCCATGCTGGAGGTAGATGACCCTGCCAATCAGCCCTTGGCGGATGCGTGGGAGATTGTCTTGGGTAGCTCTCATACGGAGCCAATGATGCGTGCGCAGAACGAGTTTGGCACGTTTTACACCAGCAAGGGTCTCGGACCTTGGGCATACGACCAGAACAACAAGACGATTGACGAGTACTTTGTTTATGGCGCACAGCGAGCGAAGCCCTATGCCAACAATAGCTTGTGGACGATGGGCATGAGAGGCAGTGGAGATACGGCTATTGAAGGGCTTGGTGTCGATGCTATTGTCAGCTTGCTCGAGGCCGTGGTTCATAGCCAGAGAAACGTCCTTGAGGATGTACTGGGTGTCAAGGTGACTGACGTACCCCAAATGTGGTGTCTCGTAAGTTATTGTCCTTCTATATCGGTCGTTCTGATAGATCGTGCGCAGAAGTCGTTTTTTTAAACCACGAAAAGCTTCTGGAATGTGTTTTGACACCGAAAGAGCGATAATTGACATGAAGTGTCACAGTATAAGGAAGTGATGTCGTACATCCAACAGGGGCTCACAATTCCTGAGGATATCACTCTATTATGGGCCGATGACAATTGGGGCAATGTGCGGAGAGTGCCCATTGGCGATGAGAAGACACGAGCTGGCGGCGCGGGCGTCTACTATCATTTTGACTACGCCGGAGACACGAGGAACTACAAGTGGATTAATACCATCCAACTAGAGAAGACAGCCGAGCAGATGCAGCTGGCCTACGCTCACGGAGCTGATAGGATTTGGATCGTCAATGTCGGAGACCTAAAGCCCCTGGAGATTCCGATAAGTCACTTCCTAGACATGGCCTACGACATCAAGAAATGGGGAGTAGGTGATGTAGGGAATTGGACGACTGCTTGGGCGACTCGCGAGTTCGGGCCAGAACAGGCAGCAGACATCACGAACATCATGACGCGATATGGCATGTACGCGGCACGAAGAAAGTTCGAGCTGGTCGAGCCGTACGTCTACTCCGTGGTGAATTACAACGAAGGCGATGCGATTCTTCAGCAATGGCAGACTTTAGTGAACGATGCTCAGGCTGTCTATGACAAGCTTGATAAAGCCTCTCAACCAGCGTTTTTCGAAATGATACTGCATCCGGTTTTGGGTGGTCAAATCGTTCATCAAGTCCACATTGGCGCCGAGAAAAACGCAGTATATGCGAATCAACACAGGAATTCGGCAAACGACATGATCACTGACGTAATTGCTCGTTTCCAAGCCGACGGAGAACTCACAGCTAGATGGGACGACCTCCTGGGTGGCAAGTGGAAACGCATACTTGATCGTAAGTGCAAGAGGCACTGATACTTGCTCGCTTGGGCTGACATGGGACGTAGAAACACACTTTGGATATGACGGTTACTGGCAGCAGCCCATGCGCAACGTTTTGCCAGCGATGTCGTACGTGCAGAGCGCCGTATCCTCCATCGCAGGTAATGTTGGTATTGCCGTTGAAGGACTTAATGCTAGTATCCCTGGTGATGACAAGGTCTGTACAAGAATCTCGTTTCGTCCAACTTAGAGGTCTCGACTAACGTGTTTCTATGCACGTAGTATCATTCGAACTCGGGAAATACTCTTGTACTTCCGCCGCTCGACCCATACGGACCTGCAACGCGTTGGTTTGATGTTTTCTCCCGGGGCACAAGTGATTGTGACTGGTCAGCCACAGTTGACCTGCCTTGGGTAAAACTGTCGCAGAACAAGGGATCAGTTGGACCAGTCAACGGAACGGACACGCGCATCCTCGTATCCGTTGATTGGTCAACCGCGCCCCAAGTCGTCAATACCACGGTGGCTAACATTGAATTCACGGCGGGTTGTGGGAAAGAGGGTTTCACCTCGTGGTACAGCTCACCAGTCGTTCAAGTGCCGGTGAATTTGCGAAAGATACCCTCGAGCTTCACCTCGGGATATGTCGAGTCCGACAAGACCGTGGCCATCGAGGCTCCCAACTACCAACGCATATATGGACCATCTGATCCAACATCCTCGAACATAACATACCTCACTCTTAAGAATTATGGACGGACTATGGGAGGTGTCACCCTATGGCCACAGACAACGCCTCCTCAAACACCTGCCACAGCGCCTGCGTTGGAGTATGACGTGTACCTATTCACTAATGTGTCCGAAGTGAATGTAACGCTCTACCTCTCGCCCACACAGAACTATCTTTCGGATAAAACACCATTACAATTTGCAGTTTCGCTATTTCCAGCAAACGGGGCACAAGCACAGCCGCAGGTAGTACGGTTCATACCTGACAGCATCGGACCGGACCTACCCGTGGGCTGGGCCAGATCCGTTGCCGACTCGGTGTGGGGGCTCGATCCAAACCACAACACGACGACGCGGTGGGACGTGGCGAAAGAAGGGGCATATACACTACGCGTCTGGAGTCTGGCTCCAAGCGTCATTGTCCAGAAGATTGTCATAAACTTGGGTGGTGTTCGTCCCAGCTACCTTGGCCCGCCGGAAAGCTTTCTCGTTGGTAGGGACGAGTACGGCGCGAATAAGCGGGCGAGTTTTGCTCAGAATGCAGAATATGTACATTAGATACCTAATGTTAGTATAAGACCCTTAGAGGCTAAGATTAGACCCATGTATGAACACATGTTACTGACTAGGTATTGCCGGAAGCGTTGTTTGGCGGCAGCCCTTGTTGTTTTGAATCGTTGTTCGCTAATTATTGGCCCAGGAAAGCTTTAAATGCTGCAAAACAGGTAAGTGTGGTGGAGTCTAGAGTCACGCTATCACATGAGACAGCGACTCAGCAGCGGTTTGAGAGCCCCACTGAAACCCTAAATTTCTATTAAAGTAGGTGGGTTCAACCAATGCGCTCCTGGTTGCTACGGTGATGCTTGTGTTTAACTAACAATCAACAAGCGCCTGCTTATCTCCGCCCAGGGCTCCATCAATTTCAATACTGCCATCTCCTAAATGACGATATCTATCCGCGACCGGGAAATCCTTCTCTACCATTGCTACAGACACCGAGTCTTCAATTCTCGGGTAGGTATCTCTATAGGAGCCAGCGTCACCACAAATTGACAAATCGACGCGACAGACACTGATCGCTTTTGTTATTTTCGCCTTTTTTTTGTCTTGTCGTTTATGTCGGCTCATCCTACCACCACATGAACTCGAGGCGCATCCGAGGCGGACTTCAACTCGGATAGTACGACACATAAACAGCAGCCAACATGTCTGCCGTAGATCCAGGCGCATCATCCATCACCGTCGCAGGTAGGAGAGTCGGACGCCATTTCTCTTGATGCGTGCTAAATCGCAGCCCAGTTCGAGTGCGACCGTTCACAATCAGAGAAGCCGCCCAATTGTAGGTCACACCCCCAACAACACACTGCATACCCCAGCTGTACGCTTACATATGGACGCAGACAAAGACACGACGATGGAACGGTATTCCTAGGTGATGGCTCATTAGCTGGCGCTCCAGCACCCAAGCTTAACAAGAGCGGAATTCGATCCGTTATCAGAGTCATCGACGACAGGTGCCTGTACGTACATCGCTCTCTAGGAAACCATCATTAAATAGTACCTAACGCTCAAGACAACAGGGTCTTCGATCCACCCGAAGACAACCCAGTCCATAGGTTCTCGAGATCAGTCGTACCCAACGGCAAAAAGGTCAAAGATCAGACTTTTGGATTCGATCGCGTATTCGATGAAAACACAACACAAACGGAAGTGTACGAGGCAACAACCAAGGGTTTGCTGGATAGTGTCCTCGACGGCTATAACGCCACAGTTTTCGCATACGGTGCTACAGGATGCGGCAAAACGCACACCATCACAGGCACACCACAGATGCCTGGTATCATATTTCTAACCATGCAGGAACTTTTCGAGAGGATAGGCGACTGCAGTGACGAGAAACACACCGAAGTATCGCTTTCGTATTTGGAGATTTATAACGAGACAATCCGCGACCTGCTTGTCCCTGGTGGAAGCAAACAAGGTCTGATGCTGCGAGAGGACTCGAACCAGGCTGTCACCGTACAGGGCCTAAGTAGCCACCATCCTAAGAACGTCCAAGAAGTTATGGACATGATTGTCTTGGGCAACGAATATCGAACGGTATCGCCAACGGATGCCAACGCTACGTCATCCCGATCACACGCAGTACTCCAAATAAATGTTGCTATGAAAGACAGAAATGCGGCCGTAAACGAACCACATACTATGGCCACACTAAGCATTATCGATCTTGCGGGTAGCGAAAGGGCTAGTGCGACAAAAAATCGAGGAGAAAGGCTGATTGAAGGCGCCAATATCAACAAGTCCCTGCTGGCACTAGGCGGCTGCATCAACGCACTCTGTGATCCTCGCAAAAAATCCCATGTACCATACCGAAACAGCAAGCTCACACGACTTTTAAAGTTCTCCCTCGGTGGTAACTGCAAGACCGTTATGATTGTATGCGTCAGTCCATCAAGTATCCACTTCGATGAGACTCAGAACACTCTTCGATACGCAAACCGGGCCAAGAACATCCAAACAAAAGTGACGAGGAACGTATTTAACGTGAACCGTCATGTAAAGGATTTCTTAGTCAAGATCGACGAGCAAATGACACTTATCAACGAACTCAAGGCCCAGCAGAGGAATGCAGAACAAACGTTTTTCGCCAAATTTCGGAAACAGATGGAGAAAAGGGAGGCTTCAGTTCGAGAGGGTATTCAGAGAATTCGTACTGCCTACGATAACTCGTTGAACGAGCGCCAGGACAAGGTGGCTCACATGAAGAAGCTACGAGGTGTTGAGCGACGTATTAGCTTGCTCTCCTCGTGGATCGCCGCATTCGACACTGTTTGCGATACTCATGAAGACGAGGAAAAAATGCCTGCACCTCTGTCTGCTATGCGAAAGACAGCCCACGGTATTCTTCTCGAGCTGGAGAATAGCAGGCATCATCTTCACCAGAAACTAAAGAATATGAAGTGGGAACGCGCTATTGATGGGGCTCTCCAGCATAGCATTAGTCAGCTTCCTACTGGGGATGGACATGCTAATGCTGGCGAGATCGCCAGCTTAACCACGGAAGCAGAACTCCTGAAGTCTAATTTCTCCCGTGAGGCCTACCAAGAAGTACTGGATCAGGACAAGGTTGGCGACGCGGCCACCGTACAAGCCCTGCTAACTGCCCAATTCGAAATACTTACATCACTCTCCGAGACTATCAACATGAGTGAGGAAGAAGCAGTCGCACACGCCAAAGATATTATCAACCGCCTGTTAGAGACTGGTTTCTCAGCCGCATCCCAAGTGGTCAAGCCAGATGGTACGAAGGTAGCAACGGAGGCATTCCCTCCTACAAAGCGCGGAACTCCAAAGCGGAAGAGGATGTCGCTCCTACCTAAGGATCCGGTGAAATCGATTCCTAATCCAGCATTGGCCGCCTTAGCAGCATCTGAACCGATGCAAGTATCCCTTTCTCCCATGAAAGGAACGCCCCGTCGTCGCAAAGCAGTCAATACGCGCAAAGGAGTCTCCTTTTCCCCAGCTAAAAAGCGAACACCTTCGAAACGTTCTGTGCGTTGGCGGGATGACGACGAATCTGGTACGCTAGCAGATTTCGAAAAGACACCCCAGAAGCTCGTGCTCACACCAGAACGAACCTCACCCGAAAAGCCTCTACCCAAGATCTCGGCGGTTCTTTCTCCTGTAAAAGAGAACGACTCAGCTGAGGAGTCTAGTCCATCACTACTAGCGCCGGAGATGACAAGCCTGCCTATTTCGAAGCCCAGCAGGTTCCAGGCTGGATTCTTGTCGAAAGCTAGACCATCACAGGGCAGTGGTTCGCCAGTGGCCCCTACAATGTCACTCAACCTTGCATCTTCGTCGAACAATGGAGAACGCCCAAGCCCGCTACGCAACCTGGACCCATCACGTGCTGCTAACACCAGCATACCAGCAAGGCGGTATACGTCGCTCAGCCCCAGCCCCAGAGCCAGTCCTCATTCGTTCCCCTCTTCTTTGCCTCAACCATCTCCATCATCGGGAGATGAAAATCACCCCCCTTCCTCGGACTCGGAAACTTCGACCTTAATCGACAGTTCGAAACTTCGTTCCGCTATACACGCCAATAAAAAACCGAGGCGCCTTTCGTCGCTCGCATGTCTCTCATCGTCGGCTACCATGGGCTCTAACGTAAGACGCGTTTCATCCATCGGCTCGCTCGGCGGCCATCGCCCCAGCATCGGACCTTCATTATCTTCGAACACGAACGGCATCTCCCGACTACGACGAGGCAGCGCAGAGAGGCGTGGGAGTCCTCCCATCAGCTGCTCGCCACCAGATCCCGACTCGTCATCGAAGACTTCCTCATTCACAGCGGGGCAAGCCAGGCGGATGAATCTCGGAAGCTCTATGAGGGCTCCTGGGTTCGGAAGCCCTAAGGAGCAGTCTGATCAACCACAAGCAACCTCACGACGCATCACTATTGGCGGTGCGGCGATGGGAGGCAATCCCAAAAAGGATAGGAACGGGTTGGTTTGGCGATGATGACAATGATGATGACGTTCTAATGAGTACTTACAAATGCGTAAGATTGGGAATCACTCAGTCGATTAACTTTAAACATCCATGTTCTACATGGTGACAGAAAGCATGGGTTGGCGTTTGGTTACTCCATCCTCTAAATCGAGGATAATATTCATTTGTGTTGGGCGTTGTATAAGGAGTCTTTCTTTCTTCGACTTCAATCACTTCACATTGTGTAAAATCTTCTTCCTGTATCAAGTTTCGTTTATCCCCGAGTACCTAGTGCTCATGTTGGGCCTTATTCGGAGACTATAGTATGATAATTCACGATTTCTATTACCTTCAATGTGTCTTGCTTAGTATAAACGGGCATCGGACTGGTCACTATGGGATTAGCCCAGAAACCTCCATTTGTCCATTTCTTTCGGACTGTGATATTAGGCGTGCTACGTCCATTTCAGTTTGTATTCCCTGTAATACCTTGTCAGTCTGGCAGACGCGTACATCTCTCTGAAGGCTCTCGTCTATTAGCTGCCAGCTCTAGTGCAACAGCTCTAAAATGTGTCATGTGTTCTGCTATTTAGCATCTTACGTTGCTGTAAGCCCAGGCCTGCCGTAACAGTTTTTTTGTTTCGCTATAGAGTATTTGCCAAGAAACCCTCCACATATTACAAGTTTTTAATGAGTGTACAGAATCCCGAACCACATCCCTTAACATCATCACTTGAACAATGTGACCATGAGTATAATAAGTGAGCCGTTCTATGTGATACTCTCATGGTACAAACTGAGTTACAATAACCCGGTGCTGCAAATAATACTCAGATAAGATAGACACCGGGAAACCCAACGCAGCAGTCCAAGTTTTTCATCTGCACGTGCCACGTCTTTTTAATATAAACTTTCGATATCTGCTATCTAGTCTTGTTTCTGTCCTCCGACTCAGTCATTGGCAACGCTCAGAGACATCCCACATCCGAAGTACCGACTGTTGCTTAATCATACCTCAACTTTGCATCAGCCTCTATCATCCTAATAGGCATCCTGGTCTTCACTTCTCGATGATGAGAGCCATCGCCACGGCGATGATCGCCATCTTGGCGATCGCTGTGGGTGGTTTGAGCCCGAGCTGGAGCTTTGCATCTACCACCACCATCACGGACGACGGCACACCTTGGTACACTATCAGCGCACCGTTCCAAACAACCATTACAACCAATGTATTGTACGTCCCTAGCATCTTTTGTTCCGCATATTCGCCTTTATTCTTTTCGTTTGACCCATTATCACCTTGTGTTAATGATCAGTAAGGAGTAACATCTAATACCATACAGGGGAACAGTTGAGACTATCACAACAACCAAGGTATTCATCTCCATAGGTACCGATCCTCCAAGCGCCATTCCGCCGGTTGTCTCCACCAGCAGCCTCACGATCCCAGGCACGGGTAGCATATATGCTACAACGGATACGGCACGGGTTCACGAAGTCCGACGTGTAAAGACTCGCTCCTCGTCAACAGTAAGCAAACCAATTAATTTGCTTGGAGGAAGGAATATGCCTGTGCTGCAAGTCTGACCTTAGGTGCGCAGTCTACAGAACTCATCACGCACACTCACTCTCGCACTCAGTCAAGCACGATCGATGACTCGGATGTTTTGCCTACGACTTCATCCATCATTGACCAGGGCGACTCCACCACCTCGTTTCTAACTACTACGGTGGCCGTAATCACAGCAACTTCGAGCACAACCACTAGACCTAGGACTTCGATATACTACCTCACCAGTGGCACTTCAAACGCACCCTCCACATCTACGTCAGTTAGTTCTTTCGAGAGCACTACAACGTCTAGCATGGGCACCGTGACATCCTCCGATACGGCCTACTCTACGAGCACATGTGACTACGATGAGACTAGCACAAGTATCTTAACAATGTCAATTCCTACATTTGGGACCCCTACATCATGGATTACCACGGACCCACAGAGTACCTGCAACGAAAGCACTACGCTTACGACAAGGACACTAGCAGTGAGCACATTCACGACAAATCCCGCAACATCAACATGCCATGATGTATACAACCCGACCTGGCAGTGGGGGCATGGCACGGAACCAACCCATCCACCCATTGGTGATGCCGAACCGGCCCGTCCTCATCCTACCCTACCCTTCGAGCACCCTCCTGCGCTTCGAAGAGCTCAGTGGATCGCGCTTTTGGAATAACTAGATTGGTTGATGTCCTATTGGAATAAGGCTCAAGGTATCACTGAATATTTTCCTCGTTCGCGATGAGTGATTGTATGATGAACGCAAGGAAGAATGGAGTAGGCTCTATACGATAAGACTAATGGGGTGTTGGAGGGTCAGGATATCGCATTCGGTGGAAGGAGTAATAGAAGAGGAAGTCGGATGGTGGAAAAGACAATGCACTGATAGTA
Source organism: Xylaria flabelliformis (assembly GCA_007182795.1). NCBI lineage: Eukaryota > Fungi > Ascomycota > Sordariomycetes > Xylariales > Xylariaceae > Xylaria > Xylaria flabelliformis. Next base: position 115,248 of record VFLP01000064.1, on the reverse strand, counting down.
GCCACAAGCTATGTTTGACATAGAAAGAACAAGATAGTGCTACTTCATGCAGAGTAGATATACTAATCTTAAAGGGCAAGTAGAAGTAGGAGAAATGATGTTTTTACGTAGACGTGGGATACCAGGAGGTTAGGGGTCGCTATTGGGTAATCAGGCGGTTTATTACACAAAACAAAGAACAAAACGGTATCCAAAAAAACAACATAAAAACGAGAGACAACTCCCAAATTTATCATCCTCGTGAGAATAGAAACACCTGATAGACTCCAACAAGATCTGGCTCCACCAACTTTTGATAGCAAGACATCTTCCCTTCCAAGATTTTCTCTCAATCTAGGAATCAACCTAGAGACCGCTGAGTTCGCAAGCGCCTTTGATATGTCCCAACTTCTGCATTTCAGGTACCTGCGCCTCCCCAGGCCACCCTCCGCTATTCATGAGCGGACCGGGGTTATCGGTAGGTTGGTCCAAGGACTCCTGCACGCTGCTATAGTCCGACTCGGTCGGCTCTTCTGAGTGCGCCTCTGAGCCCTCAGGGATAGGTACCATAGCAGACTTAGTCCAGATGTGGATGGCAGTGTCCCAGTCAAGGCCTTCGATACAGCCCCCTTTCACGGAGACGACATTTTTGCCCTGATGTGTTTAGTCAGTCGTCTAGATAGAGGGGTCGAGTAAAAAAAAAAAATTGAGAGAGGGCCGTTTGCGTGTATGGAACTTACAGGAGTTGTGTGGATCAAACGAGTACCACAACGGTGGCAGAAATAGCTGCGTGGCAGATACCTGTCAGCGACGCATTCTATCTCCTTATCGACAGATCTAGCCTCCTCAACTGAGGGCAACGGGGGCTGGGCAATGACGCGGCATACCAGTATAAAGTGTGACCTGAAGACGTAGGCCGGCTACAGAAGACAAAAAAAACCTACGTTAGCCCGGATGACATAAGACCTCGGATTACCTAGGTATCTAACCCCGCATTCGCAAGGTCTTCCGATGATGCAGCGGACGCGAACTTACGTGTAGCAGGACAGTAGATCGGTCTTGGGCAGCTCGAAGCGGGGGAATATGGCCGAGGTCCCGAAGGCGGAGCTCGACTGCCGGCGACACTCGGCGCAGTGACAGATGTACAGCGCCAGCGGCTTCGGGAGCGGCGTCTTAAACTGGACGGCCCCGCACTGGCACTGGGCTTCCATGGCGCTTTCTTCAGTTGTGTACTTTTGTTACTTATTCGCTTCCAACTTCAACTCTCTAACTCGCCTAGGTTATTTGAAGTTTAGTCGAAAAAAAAAAACGAGATAATCTGCTGCTGATTCGGTTAGCTGCTAGAAAAGCGCCAACGGTAAGATTTTGAATTTCTTTTGGCCCGTTTTTCAAGCGGCTCCATTCCCAGCCCCGACGGGAACTTTTCCCAATCAAGGCGCTTCGGTAAGTGCCGAAGTGGTGGAAATTTGACGACAGTGAAAGTTTATTTTCATTCAGCTTGTTGGTTATAGCCGAGGAACTGTTTCTTATAATCTTCTACTGTATTCCAGGGGAAATGAATGATTACCTGAGAACCGGCACCCCCCTTAGCGTGACTCATCAGAACGACGCCAGGGTGACGCGGTGTCATGTGTCAAAAACCCCTGGCCAGGTAAGACTTATGACGTCATAGCCTAGGCTCCAGTGTGCCTGTGGTACGATTATATAAAGGTACGGATCTATGATAAACAACTATTGAAAAGATTAAGGCGCAAGCAGGAAGTTGCGATGTCATATAGACAAGGGAGTGCCATGGCCGATAGTGCACCCCCTAAGCTTCTCAGGGGCTTAGTTAGGGGCGCCCTTCCCGGCTTAGAGCCGCAGATCATCAGATCGCATTCTCCCCGGTCCAGTTGCTTCTCAGTAGATGTCGACCCGTAGACAATTCTCTGCCTTTGTTTGAATGTCAGGCTCTATTATTTTCCCTTCGACTGCAACATCTGCAGCTGAGTACTGCTATTAACTAACAAGTCTGTACGCTATCGCCTTCGATCGTCAGCAGCGGAAGATGGACACAAAATCTCCCTTGCTGGACGAGAAGAGTCATCAACTCTCGTCTACGACCTCCCTGTCATTGAGACTAACAACAGCATACCTGTCCCATCGAAACAGTAAAGGGTCTAATTGATGTTGTTACAGACACAGAAGCGGATGCAAGCATTGGCTAAGGCTGTTGTACCTACTCCAGCCCGTCTCAGCCTGGACCTGTTGGTGCTGGAAGGACGTGGAACCTGAACCAATCTTCAATCAAACCGTCCTCTGAGTCGCCCAGCAATGCCAGGCCTCGATGTGGGGCTGGTGGCCGAGTTCAAAGATAAACGCGGCGATTACGACGACATCCTGCGTGGATTCTGCGATGCATTTCCCACAGACCGTTTCTGGGAGATCGTCCGGCATGACCCCTTCCGATGCGGCGGTGGTGAGGGTCAAGCCTACCGTAACGGATGTCAGTGTTTAAACCCCCCCCTTTCCCCGGTCAATTGCGCCGTAATGGCATTTACTTGCCTGCTCGTCGTGACATCTTCATTTGGTTTATCACCGAGCTTCACATGCCCGACAATTGCAACGAGTTTATTCACAACTTCATCGACATGATCGAGCTCGACAGGCTGCTGGTGGAGTCATGGAAAAGGTCCAACTGCAAAACGATCCGCTGTAGGCTCGATAGCTTGTTAGAGAAGTGCGAAAAATTGCGTGCCTTTGCTACCTAGCCTGCTGTCTGGACGCCTAATATGAATGAAAAAGGACCGGGACTAGTTTCGGTAGAGATTTCAGTCGACCACGAGGCTCTATAGCGAATCACTGGGGGGTTGCCTAGGTATAAGGGGGCCGGCACTGCAGAAGACAGTAGATTCGGCACACAGAGCATCATCTTGAGTGGCAGCATTCGAGACTAGAAGTTGTAACCCATAGTTCGAACTTAAGCTGCTGAGAAGTTATGCTCGACCAAATGAGAAAGAAATTAGCTATAAAAGTCTTTTCAAATGCCTTAAGTTCTATGTATCAAGAGGAGATCATGGCCTTCTTTCTACTCTCTTCCTCCCCCGCCGCCCTCATACAATTCAAAGAAAGCATCTGCTTGACCAATAAACTTGAGGGTTCGGGTGAAGCTTTCTGAAGGCTTTTCGTGCGAGGTGACTGCACTGCATATACGCTAGGTATCTCATCAGGAACAGTCCTTTTTTGGATTGTCGAACAGCTCGCATCAAGACAGCCGCCTACATCTATTTGCTAACCAAGTGTATACAAGTAAACTTGCCGAGACAGGTTCGTGTACCTAGGCTTTCGAACTAATTGCTCGATTATTTGGCATTAGTAGATCCAAAGATTCTTACGTACACTCTGGTGCTATATAGAACGTAGCTAAGTAGTTCGCCGTGTAAAGATCATCCTATTTTAGTGCCGGGATGTCAGGTTATCGCACCATCCGCAAACGTTATCTCATTATAAATCATACCTTGCACTGTGAGTGAATATTTAATCCCTCGAGCCGAGCTCTTCTCTTAGTTTATATATCGGAGAAGATAATCTTATAGCGCAAAAGATAAGAGCGCCAGAGAGAGCAGGCTATGAAAAAGATCACGTATCCCACGATAATAATTTAGCAAATCCGACGAGGGCAGCCTAGTACTATAGTTATAGGTTATTACTAATGAGAACCTCGTCATAATAATCTATAAGAGCCTGATAACTCGTTCAAAGGGCCAGAGAAGCTCTATTGAAGCTCAATGTACAGTTAGGCTGCCTCTATAGCCCCGCACACGAAGTTCTTGTCGTGAGACGATGGGCTGATCACGTCGCTAGGGACGGTCCGTTGAAGCCTTTGCCTCCCGGTAAAAGGGTTTTACTTTGGTCGAGCACAGCTTTCGAGGCCTTACACTAGGGAAAGTGGATTATTTGGCTGTGTTTAAGAAAGACAGCACGGTTAGAAGATTCCTGGTATCCGTTCTCCCTCTCCTGATCCTCTGTTCTTTACTCTAACACAACTGTTGGTCTTCTTGATTACACGAATCCCACGCTGGGCAGGGTGATGTGATAACGCCCGCATCAATAGCGCTATTTTGAGGCGCATCCGTTCCGGGGTTCAGATTGGCTCCGCCTGTGTTACTGGCAGGAGGGGTCCTCGAGATTGAACTTCATGTTCTAGCGGTTCGCAACAGCTCGTTCGCGGCCCGAAATACCCATTGGTGCAACTAATACAGAGCTGTAGCCCGTTCATGTTAACTTAGCTTGTTATACGACTTGATAGAGGAGATCCCTGGAACTAGCGAGTTACATGACGTAATACCCACGTGGAGTTCATTTGGCGGGGTATCAACTCTCTACCTTTAACATCTGAATTTCTAGAACTGAGCAGACTTTAAAGACGTTGATGACCATCCTCAACCTTGTTTATCTGGTTGATAAATACATGTTTTCTGGATTGAATAAATATCTATTTACCAGATTATCACCGCTTGAGCTCAATCTGCACAACTTTAGTACAGATTATTTAGCTTGCAAAGAGGTACCTACCTACCTACCGTATTTCATATGCATCAAAGGTTAACAGGCCAAGTTAGTGAGCACAAAAACATGAAACAGCCCCACAGCGGCTGTTACAGATCTGAAGTGGGGGGTAAAGTACTTAGGTAGGTCGAGTTACCCCGCCATCTTTAACAATTCCCGCTTCCCCTCAGTCCCTCCGTCCTGTCCCCATCTGCTACCATCTCCCCATCGTTCCATACCTATCCAACAGCAGACTAGCAATCGATCCTGCAGCATTACCTACATACTGATTGGTGATCACCCATTGAATAACTCCTGCGCTGTTTGCATCTACCATATTGTTTGAGCTGCTGATTTGAAAAGCAAGTGGCTTCGTAAGAGCACACTTTATCCATCTTGGTGACCACCTTGAAATTAATATTATTGTTGTTGTTGTTGTTGTTGCTGTGTTTATTGTTCCTCGTTTCTCAGATCCCAATTTCGAATCATTTCTCCGGTACCTGGAGCCGGTTGCCCACCATGGTTGACAGACCCAACAAGCCCTCTGCGCTAGCTAGCACGCCCGGCCTACCCCCTCAGCCACAGGTCAACATCTCTCATGCTAACTCGCGTGTCTCGGCCGTGCTCCCCACTGGTGAGAGCATCGAGGTTCTCCTTTTCGGGGCTACTGTTACAAGCTGGAAAGACCGTGCTGGAAACGAGAAGCTTTGGGTTTCCGATGCCGCCAAGCTGGATGGATCCAAGGCCGTGAGAGGAGGCATCCCCCTCGTGTTCCCTGTAAGTGAGCTGTGAACAGAAAAAGCACGAAGAAGCAAGAAGAAGCTACTACACACAAAAAAGTATTGTTAGCTAATCGATCGCACTGATACACAAAATAGGTCTTCGGTACCGCACCTGATCATGCCCAGACCTCGAAATTGCCGCAGCATGGCTTTGCCCGCAATTCGAAATGGGAGTTCCTTGGCAAGTCATCCTCTGAGTCCACACCGTCCACAAGTCAGTCCGATGCCTCAGTAAAGCTCGACTTCGGACTCTCATCTGCCACTCTCGACGAGAAGACCAAGGAGCTATGGCCCTATACTTTCTCAGCTATCTACACTGTCACCCTAACTCCTGATGGCTTACGCACCGGCATTGTCATTAACAATGATGGCGACAAGCCATTTGATTGCCAATTCTTATGTCACACCTATCTCCGAATCAATGTAAGTTGATTACTTTAATAGTTAGAACGGATAACCGGTGATGTTTGTTGATCGCTAACTTTGGTTATCTAGGACATCACTAAAGTTGAAATCACTGGCCTCGAGAACTCCAAGTACATTGATAAGGTGGATGGTGCAAAGACTAAGTCGCAGTCTGGCGCAGTCACCATCACTGGCGAGACTGACCGCGTCTACACATCCGAGCCGACTATCGTCGTGACTGAAGGGGGCTCGACCGTTTTCAAGATTGAACGCGACAACCTTGAAAATGTTGTGGTATGGAATCCCTGGACGGAGAAGGCGGCCAGTATGGGCGACTTCGAGCCCAAGGATGGCTTCAAGAACATGATCTGTGTTGAGGCTGGCTCCGTAGCTGGTTGGACAACCCTTGAGGCTGGCGATGCCTATGAAGGTGCTCAGACAATTTCGTACTAGCTACATGGTGGATCCGTTCGCTCAGTGAGAGTGGATAAGCTATGAAAGGGGTTGAGAAGGGAGGATCAGTAGTCGATGTTTTTGGTTGCAACGATAAAAGGAGGGAATGCACAACGGGAATAGTTGTCCTCGATATAAGGATATCTGAAGTCTAAGATGAAAGCTTGCGTTTTCTTCTCCGTTAAAGGAAAACGTTTTACGATGGTTTTCGAAGCAAGTAGGGACGAGGGATCTCGTTAACTGGGAAAGGGTCTACCTATACAGGATCGTGGAGTTGTTTTCATTACTGCTGCCCTGTCAATCCGATTTAAAATATATAAGATTTGATATCATCAAACAAACTTACATTACTAACAGTTACTCTCATAGCTTGGCGTGATGCGGTTGAGAAGCAGATATGCGTTCTCTACTAATATCCAGCTCAACTCCCATTCCCCATTTTCCAAGTCGTCGCCTCCCGTCGTACTCTGTCCATCCTTCTCTTTCCCCTTCTCTTTCTTTTTCCCGTGTTTTTTATCTGGCGCCTGCGCGGGTTTTAAGGGTACATGGTCCTTGTCGTAATGTCCGCATCGCGCGCACCGACCCGTGCGTGGCCCCTTGTCGTAGTCCCAACATGGACACCTTCCTGAAGCTGCGCATACCTTGATCTCGTGGATCCGAGTCTTCCTTAAACCTACGCTCGACCGATGTCTTAGGGCGTTATAGGAAACGCTGTCCCAGTTTGTGTGGCGTCGTAGTAGTCGAGATATGCCGAGAGGTGAGGGAGTGTGTGATGTTCGTGGATGGCCACAGTTGCAAGATAATAGGGTGGTGGATGGGGAGGAGTAGTCTGTTCGGTCTGTTTTTGATTGTGTTTCGTCGAAGTCGCAGCAGTTGCAATCTTCTTCTAGACATGCGGCAATTTGCGTCAATCTAGTTTTGGTCCTTATTGGTGCTGACCTTTTCGCTGCTTCTGCGCTACTACTACTCATCGCCTTCTCATTCGGGAATTGCTGGTCCGGAATCGACTCATCCTGTGCGATATCCATATCCACTATCGAGTCTATGTGCTTTAGCCCAGCGTAATACTCCTCTAGTACCCGCGCGCAGAGTACGAGGGCTGAGCTCTCGCGCAGCACCTCGAGGTGCTGGAGGGCTTTGCGCAGTCGCTCTTGAACGGGGACGGTTTCCTGCGTCTCACGGTGGGAACTGCCGCCACCATTATTCCCTCCTTGCGGCGATGATGATTGGATAGCAGCGCCATCGCTGGCGATGTATGGCGTAAAGTAGAAATCAGAAAAATCCCGTATACGGTCTAGGAAGGGATGGTCGCCACATGGCGTCATGGCCAAATATGTGAAGACCTCTATGATACCATTCTCTTCTGCGCTAGGGCCGAAGATCGCGAGTTGGCCATTTTGCTTTTCTTTTTCTTTCTCTCCTGCGTCTGGGCATCCGGATTGAAATGAAGATGGTTCCTTTATCGTGTTAAGAGAAGAACACGCCGAAGGCCATAAGATCGGTGCGACAGCTACGGCGCCCTGTAGTACCGCATGCAAGGAAGCGTTCTGGCTCTCTTGGTACGAAGGTGGGGGGTTATTGTTGTCGTCGGTCCCATCCTGTGATGCGCAGCCGGCGATTTCGGGTGTTCCCAAACTCCTGGGGCCGAAGCGCCAGCGGAAAAGAGGCATGGTTCCCGGGGAGGTGGAGCACTAATACCACGACGGTACAATCTTGGGTCCAGTAACCTCCTTCTTCACTTGATAACTGTGCTACAACGTAGCGCAACAGCAGTCCGTGAAGCAAAATCTGAATCTAATCTGAATCAATAATCCAATCTAGTTTTATACTCGTCGCTGAGACGTATGCATCGCATCGCCCATCCCCTTCTTGCTTTGCATCTCGGTGTCTAAGAACTTGATAGCGCGGTACGTCAGCGTAGCCGCGACGATGTTGCCTACTGAGGTGCCTAAGGAGTGCGAGGAGATGAAAGCATCCATTCCGAAGTAGAGTCGGGTTATGTGATCATGGTTATTTAGAACGGATCTGCAGGTGCTGAAAACAAGTCACAAATTAGTTTGCCAATGGAACCTTGCACTTTTGTCATGCATAGCCCAATCCCTAATCACACCATTTGGGCCATTAGCTCAAGGTTGAATCATCAAATGCCATGGATTTGGCCTATTAAATGCGGCTGAGTCTTGGAGCTGACGACTTGGAGCCCATCGCCACTTCAAATGGAGACCCACACCATCTAAGCCGAAGTACTCGACAATCACATCGACAGCACTCGACACGAGAGTTCCGCACTCCCCGTATTTGATATGCTGTACAGTACCATTGATTGCATAAATTCGGATATAGGTAAAATGTTGGGGATAAAGTGCCAGTGCGGGTAGAGACCTGTCTTCTCGGTAAACAGATAGAAGCTAGAGTTTAATAGACAAGTTTTTGGCGTCTAAGGTAACAGCGACTACTGTGAGAATAGTAGCATATCCGACCAGTATTCCCATGCTCACTGTAGGACCCACGTTTAATGTAGGCACTGTCATGTTAACCAATCCAGTCATCAAATTAGCAGCTAGGAAAAGAGCCAGCCCATTTCGGTTATAGGCTCGTAGGACTGTGCTTGTGGCAGAATTATATGCTTCCTGCTCAATCTTTAAGTCGGTGGCATTATAGAAAGCCGGGAAGAAGATTGTTTCTGTGAGACAGCAGATCAACAGCTGGGCCGAATTGAAGGCAGCTATCCACAAAACGTAAGGAAGATTGGCCAGGCGGCGAGATACATCCAAGCCGGCGCCATATTTAAAATTTGTTGCAAGGAAATAGAGCGTTATCCAACCAGCTGCCCAGACACCCATCCTTATTAAAAGTGCATTTCGCTGGGCAGCATTATTGGCACTGCCAGTTGGACTCGTATTTCTTGGTAAAATGAACATTCCCATATCTTGCCCGGATAGAAAAATAGCAAGGTAGCCGGCAAAGCTGCAGATACCCTCTCTGTTCATGGAGAATAGGTCTGTTCGTGGGGCTGTGAGAATGAAGGCCTTGAGAGATGTACTCTCCAAGATGACCTGATATACAATGCCTAGAATGACGGCCAGGCCAGCATAAGAAGGTATCACTTTGAGAATAGATTGTGAGACCGCGACGAAAGGAGGCAAGAAGCCAAGCGTAAAAAAAAAGTTCCAATGGACGCCATACTCGGTAACATGCTCAGCATAGTCGAGCCCCTTGACACTAATGAGGCGCGCTATGCCTAGAACAAGGAGTGGGAGGGAGTGTCGCATAGAGTAGATGAGACGCTGGGACAAAGGAGTAGCCCGCCCTTCGGCCCTCTCTTTCAGCAATGGTCGAGCCGCCACGATGCCAGCGGAGAAGACAAACGACCCCACGCCCAAATCCATTATCGACGTGCCCCATGTCTCAACCTTGGCGAAACGACGAGGAAATATCCTGAAATCAACCGCTAGTATACCGAGACACGTCAATACTAGTAATGATCCTCGATACGTCGTTAAGAATGGCTTCGTAGATAAGGTGCTTAGGGTGTTCGGTGACTTGCTCTGGGCTTGGGCGGCTGGCGGAAGCTTCGGTTTCTTCTTTCTCGCTACGACGGGATTTGGGGGGAGCGCATACACAAAGATGGCCGGCACAAGTAAGAGACCACAGAGCAATAATGGTGTGTTTGAATAAAGGGTCATAGCAAGCAAAGGACTAAGGACGTTCAGGAGGAGGTCGACGAGAAAGCTCAGGGGCTTATATGGTCTGAAGAAGGACTGTCGAGATTGAAGGACGGACCACAGAACGAATGCGACCTGTCATTTCTATGAATTAGCACAACCAACATACAGCTGCGATCATGCTGGCGGGAGTCATTAGCATACAGGCCCGACTGCTGTGACATAGTTGATCTCGGAAATGGGCCCTCCTGAGAGGTTGGACACAAAGTCCTCCTTTAGCTGTTTGTAGCTCGTCGCGTCGGTAGCCATTGCGAATGCAGTCGTGAACGGTTTAGGGTGCGCTATGATGAATGAGAAGCGAGCATCGTGGCCAAGCTGAAAGCGACAAAAATAAAAAAAGCGAAGCGAAACGCGCGAGGTTTTTTTCTGGCCAGATCTCAATTCTGCATGATGTTAAAATGCTACGTCAGCCGAAGGAACTGGGGGATGTTGTGATGGTGAGGACTTCAATCCAGGTGGGGCGCATTGCTTAAGTACAGTACCTAACCTACCTAGGTACCTAACTTACTTACCTTAGGTACAGTTAGGTCACACCCCACCCACCGGTGAGCTTAAGTTTTGTATCATGACTTCACCATGTCTTTTTCAGATTTTTTCACTTCTAACCAAGGCCACCTCGCTCTATAGTCCTTTTTGTTAGTAGCCTGACCGTATCCTAATTTCTGCTCAAATCCCTTCCGGAAGGCTAAAAGGAGAAGCGAAGAGGACGCCCAGGCAAGGGTTCGCAGACCTTTGGAGCACCTTCTTCGACGCAAAAGAATATAGAAAAAGCGCACAGTAGCCGACAATCCCAGCATGCCTAAAATCATGCTAATGACCTCTATGTCGCCAGGATCTATCAAGGGTACAACGGGACGACAATGCAGAACAATGCAATGAATGTCTCCGCCTCCGGCCGACGACTCTAGTGTTGCGCGTGCTGTTACTATCCATTTGTTGTCAACCATTGCTTTATGGGCCCCTCCAGTCTCTCTCGCCTTTCCTGGTCGGGAAATATGTACAGGCGCAAAATTGTCAGTTCTTATCATAAAGGAGCCGTCATGATAGATATGTAGCATGAACGTGACATATTTTCCGCCGAAATAAAGAGCTATAGGGTCTCCCTTCCAATTTGTGTAAATGCACGATGTCTTGGTGACCCTTGTTTTCAAACCTGTGCCCCCGAAAAGACGTATTCTTGCATGCGCCAGATGCGAATATTCGATGAAGAGAGTGGTATTTCCCTCTCGCGACTTGCTGAGTGACCTTAGAGTCGGTGCTGGTTGCTTCAAAATGACTCTTTTAGTAGTTCGTACATACCACCAAGGGCAGTAATGGCTTTTCTCTTCCATTTCCTTTGACCTCAGTAGAGTATCTGCATGGACACGGACATATTCACTACCTGTAACGTGTCGGACTATTACCGCATCACTATAGTGATCGTGTCCTAGAAACGCATAGAATGTTGTTGGCTCTTCGGGATCCGTAGGTATCAAAGTCAGTTGAATGTTAATACCCCGGTTCGTCACTGTATGAACCATATCCGGTTCATCCCCTGCTTTCGTGGACCGGTTATGAAAAATTTCATCAATATCGTAAGAATCGGCGAAATTAGCTGGGCTTCTGGCAAGAAATCCGCAAGGTGATTCTGAAATAATGTCATTGTCGGTCCAGGCGAAAACGCTTCGGTCCTCGGAGACACGTATGATCTCTTCTTGAAGTCGGATGAAGGCACGTTCTCCTTCTCCGTACAAGAGTGGCATATGAACGTCGAATATGCCCAACAAACAATACGCGACGTCTTCGACTCGCGTTGTCTGTCTTCTCGAAGCCCAAGACATTCTTTGCGCAATACTCCAATCACGTGGGTCAAATGATCTTAGGGCACGCCGATGCTCATAGTCAATTGCGGAAGCCGCAAGCAATTGACCTTGTAGATTTTCGTCCGTTTTAAAGCCTAGGAATTCCCATCGCTCGGAGTAAAAAGCAACTTGACGAGGAGCTAGGAGCTCTTGTAGCGTCCAACCTCTCTTAAACCAGCGACTCTTCCGAATGCCCTCGACATCGCTCACGTCCGCAAGAAAAGCATAACAGACAGCAGAATTAGCGTACCATTGGAACATGGAGTTAATGGCTTCGGATAATTCGACACTACTTGTCTTATCGATGCAGCATGTATCGACCCAAGCCCACTTCAGCCGATCGTATCGAGCCTGCTGGCAAATGCCTTCGATCTTTTTAAAAGCTGGTTTTGCCTTCACTTTTTCATCCAAATGCTGCATGTCTTGAAAGGTGACCTCTTCTTGGCCCCAGGCATGAGAGAGAATAGCATATCGAGGCATGCTGTCGCCAAGGAATTCGTGGACAGCGAGAGTGTGGGCATTTATAAGCCACATGGTGTGAAGGGGTTAATTACTTGAGGCGTAAATGAATGAGTTCAGAGGGGGACGGCTTCAGTACTTGACCTAGATGTTGATGTTGTCACCAAGGATATCCGATATCTCATGTGAGAGCAGGCAATTCTCTTCTCTTTACTTGCTTACACTGGTCAGCTGCGTGGGACTGCGTTGGCCACGGCGGCTACTTTCCACGAACTATTGGCTTTGGTATTTCAGCTGACAAACTGATCTTCGCCCAACCACAAAAGCACCTCACTAACTATTTACGCTTCTATTAAGTAATTAATGTGCTAAAACTAATATTGTTCATTTATTTGTGTGAAGAAGGCCGTTCAACGTCAGCGTGTATCAAAGTCCAAACAGAGTGCGGTATATACCTACTGAATCTAGTGATGCCTACCGCTGTAATTATAGCGCGTTGTTGCCAACACGTGCCAAGATCTTCAACCGAAATTTATTGTCAACACTCTTAAATTCTTTCTTTCTTTGGACACTCATGAACTATTTCGCGAACCATCCACCCACAGCTCTGGGGATTTGAGGATAGGAAATGCGCCGGCTGATTTATTTACACCCAGTGCTTTCCGACAATATCGACTTGTAGATCTGACAAAGACACGGCGCCCAAGGTACAGACATCTAGATACTCTTAGGCTCGCCATCCCAACTCAAAGGCATGAGTTTCTCCAAATCTTTGTCAAACAAGCCACCTGTCGAAGAGGCGAACTGGCGTCCCGAGCCGCTTGATTGTCTTCCATGCCTGGCTGAATCCTCGATCCTTTCACTCAATCTGCCACACTGTAGTAATTGCAAATAGCCCCTTTGTCTTTGTCCGCCGTGTGTCTCGCGAGTTCGTCAGATATCCACACCTTTCCACGCTTTCTATGGAAATGAAGTGCCGATTCAGTCCGAACGTTTTGTTGTCGTGACATCCAGACATCGCTCGCTACCCTTTGATTCAATCTGTACTCTTTTCTTTCACCAGCCATCGATAAGAGTTCCCAGCAATGGCACATTACGTTGGCATTAACTTTCCAGGCCTTTAATACCATAGACCAACTTTTGATCCTGTAACCATAAGCTTGGTAGAATATTTACCGGACCAGAGCAGCCATACTCCTAGCCAAGACATCAACTTTCTTGTTTCCTTTCCTAATCCAATGACAACTCATGTGAACGGAGCGCGACGACCAACTCTCGCGCCACTATGGACGAACTACCAGCTCGGCCAGTCGCCGAGCACGACTTTCCGCGCCGCTCAGGGCCCGTTGCTGTCGCCATCTCCGAGTCGGCTTCCAAGTCCCATGTATACGGCCACTTCTGATGGGTCTGCGCGAAAGAAAGACCGAACGTTGGGTGATGGCCGCGTTCATAAAGTCAGTCCCACGAGTTCGTCCAGTCCTAAATTCCTTTCATCCATCGAAGGACAGTCACCATTGGTTTCCAAGCTTGAAAAAGTCAGCTTGCAACTCACTGCATCAAAGGACCGCCTAGCTACGCAGAGAAACGCGGGAGAAACTCAGGCACACCGTAGAATTCGACCCTGGGAAGACTTTGGTAACGCAACAACAGCCGATACCTTCATCATCGCACGCTCAATACGCCGAAATGGTAGTCCTACCACTGGCAATTCGCATCCATTCTGGGAAGATGGATCTCCAAAGTCAGAATTGCCTAATCGCTTGACGCTTCGGGCTATCGTTCGACCTAGGGCGCCCGGAAGAAAGGCTTTTCTAATTCAGCGGAATCTCGATATCGACGAATTACGAGCGGCTGTCTCGACAACCCTACCAGATCTGTCTGATAAGAGTGCCTCGCCATCTCAAACGAGTCGTAAACCCTTGCCAGTACTTGCAAAGTGGTCGTCCAATAGCAGGCGTTCAAGTACAGGGTTGCCTTCGCCACAATCTTCGAAGACCATGTCTCATTCAATGGACTATGAAAAATTGATCCGCGACCCAAAGACTATTCCGATCCGTAGGTGTCACTCGTCCTTCGCCTCATGTGCCAGCTATCCGTTTCAATTTGCTCAAGGCTACTCTAGTCAATTCCCTCTATGAACATATTACAACCCACAATTCTGTTATTTCCAATAACCTTACAATTAGCTTTACCGCTAAACTATAAGACTAACACGTTTTGCAGACACTCAGTACATAATGTCAACTCTCCCCGTGCTCGCAACTCTGCTCACTTCTGGCAATATCCGTAACGGCGATATTGTCTATCTTCCGGTCCCCCATGCGGAGTCCTGGAGTCAGACAATTCGCTATATCTACACAGGTGACGGCGAGTTGACCGTCGCCATGCGTGAGAACATTATCTATTTAGGCGGACGGGTGTGACAAATAGGTATATGGTCGTCTAGGTAATCTGGTTTAGTTTTGATTGGAGGGGACAAGGAATGTCTAATGTGTAGTTGATCTAATTCTCAGTTCATATTCGCTAACGAAATATATATGACTTGATATTTTTGGGGTACCTATGTGATGTCAAATTGAATGCTTTTCAGATATGGCTTGTAGTGTTGTTAGACTAGCGGCTTAAGGGTAGTCCTGACTCCTTATTCATGAGCCCTACCCTGGAGGTATTGCGAGGGGACCTTCTTGATTGAAGTCCATCACATGTATATTCTATTAGGAGCAGAACTTTAATCGCATTATTGTCTCGCATTGTCAATTACTTAAAAGCTTAGGATTTCTGATATGTAGTGAGAAGCGCCTCGCAGCACTGAGTTGAGACTTAGCTGCTTTACTTCAGAGGATAAGATTCCCATAAGAAAAGAACACCGGAAGCGCATTCCCACATCCCGGAGGTCCCATCGGCTTTTCTAACTGACCTAAACATTGATAGCTATCCAATCGTGTATGGAATGGACCGGCCCCTGTTTTCGGCGATTATTACAGCGAGATATATCTGCAGTAGTGCCCACCCCATCGGCTTGTTCCGACTGCCTATTGGGCGATAAGAGTATTCACAAGGCCGCGACACTTCCTCCAATAAAGAACGTCTTCTTCACTTCAATATCTTCCCATGGCCTTGTTATACTGTTGCAGAATATGCGGGCTCATTTATGCGATGTGGGCTTACCAGGTTTAAGATAAAAATTGGGTGCTGAGGGGGCCACCCGAACGATGACCAGGACTAGGATGGTAGCGGATGGGTGAATCTGAGAGATAAACAGGGTACACGTGGGAGGTTCCCCAAATGGTATGAACATATATATATTTATCTATCTGACTAATTAGTTAATTGTATGAACCTAAGTGTATGAAGCTTCCCCGGAGTATTCCTCTTGGCGAAATAGATCTTAAAGCTTATTTTAACCACTGTCGCCAGTTTGACGCTTCTTGGTATTCTTGGTGTCTCTTGGTCTCGCCTTGGTATTCTTGGCCGCGACATTTCTATCTTGGAATTGGGAAGAAAGGATGAGAATTTGGGTGTAACATTCCCTCCCGTGGCCGCGATAAAGGCCGTCTTTCTCAGTCGCCGATAAGAGATGATATCCTCTACAATACGACCTTCCCATTACGTTCAGGCTCTTCCAGGGTTCAAGCTATCAGGTACCGGATGTCGTGCATATAAGTTGTAGCTCGACTAATATCCCGTCGTAAAGGCCAAGACAAAATATCCTCGAATCAAGTCGTCTCCCAGATTTCTTTATCGGCTGTCTTGCTCGAATTGGCTAGGGATATCCCACTCTCTTAGTCCTCGTGGCTTCGACACATCATCAGTTGGGTGGGCTTGAATGTATCTTCTTGGAAGGTGAATATTCTGTATTCATTCACATGCCCTGAATCGAAGCACGAGACACTCGCCATTCGCTGCAAAATTAACGGGCAACATGTAACGGTGATACCACTCAATGCGCCGGAGCAAGGCCCATTTCACCATCATGACTCGGTGCTTGGCTACAGTAGATGGTCAAGTGTAAGCTCGTTGAGCCTTGAGCCCCAATCTCTTGAATCCTTGCCATGAACACGTCTATAAAGGGTCCTGCCCGCATCCCAGTGATGTTGATCCCTTCTATATCCTCAGCCTGATCGCCAGAGTCAACCCGGCACTTCCCCTGACTATCCAGAAAATCCTGCTGTATCAGTCCTAGTCTCGCCCTGTCATAATGAAGACCGCTACCCTAGCTGCCGGCGCTCTCCTCGCCACTAGCGCCCTCGCTGCCCCTGGTACTGCCGCCCGCTGGGCCAACCATGCTGCGCGCCGGGCCGCACGTCGATCGGGCTTCAGGCTGCCTGCCGAGGAAGACGGCGTTGTCGCCACGGTCAACGGGACCGCCAAGAACGTCGAGTACTCGAGCAACTGGGCCGGTGCCGTCTTGAGCAGCTCTGGCTTCACCTCCGTCGTCGGCACAATCACCGTGCCCACGCCCAAGAGCAGCGGAAGATCTGCCTCTGCTTCTGCTTGGGTCGGTATTGACGGTGACACTTGCGGCACCGCCATTCTACAGACTGGGCTGGACTTCTCTGTCACTTCCTCGGGCGCTGTCAGTTATGACGCTTGGTATGAGGTGAGTAATTTTTGGGAATTTGGTAATTTCCAGAGCACGCGCTTCGTTTAGGAAGAGGAGAGTGTCCAGAAGCTTCCAAAACCCTCACATATCGCGCTCCAAATGTTGATAACTGACTCGGCGTCTAGTGGTACCCTGACTATGCATACGACTTCAGCGGGTTCCCCGTCAGTGCTGGCGATCAGGTCAAGATTACAGTGGTATGTTCAGCCGTCCTCTCCCGGACATACACAGCTAACAAACACGGGAACAGACCGCCTCCTCCAAGAGCGCCGGCGTAGCCACGCTTCAGAACCTGAGCACAGGGAAGAGCGTCTCGCACAGCTTCAGTAACGAGAAGAACCAGCTGTGCGAATACGACGCCGAGTGGATCGTTGAGGACTATGAGTCGGGCGGCGCCCTCGTGACCTTTGCCAACTTTGACTCCGTCACCTTCACTGGCGCCTCGGCCGTCAAGAGCGGCTCCACCGTCGGCGTCTCCGGCGCCTCCATCCTCGACATCAAACAGGGCAGCTCCGTCCTCACCGACTGCACCACCTCGGGCAGCAGCACCGTCACTTGCGACTATGTCTAAGTTGGAGAAGAAACTCATTCAGTGTAGACTTGAATATCTCGGATAGTATTATCGCTGGAGCATTCTGACATTTGTGGGCTTCGGCGTTTGGCTAGTGTCTATGCAACTTGTATATACAACAGACATTTGGAAAGCCTATTCGCTTATGCGTAGAAGCGACTGATACTTGGGTGCAAGTGAGAGAGCGATAAAAATATTATATCAAAACACAGCATGTTAGCTTTGATGTTTGCGTTATTCGTATATCGCCTTCCAAGATATGAACCAGGCATTATCTAAAACAACTAGAGTTTCAAACGGGTATAAGAACTAGTATAGAGTATTTTCATATTATCATTTCCTTTTAACTCCTCGCCAATGCCTGTGCCATTTTCATGAGGCTGTATGGTACATTAGCTCGAAAGCATCGTTTGAGACATGCGCACCCTCTGCCCAATTCCATGTCATTATCCTTTTATATATACTAATGCTCAATGCACGCTGTCATCGACTCCTCCTCTCCGCTTCGTATAACTCTTTCTTTATGTCCATAAACATGCTTTCAATGGTATACACATCTTCTCGAGACAGAGTCGCCGCCCGCAGCCCTTCAAGGCCATCTTTAAGTGAAGCTGTGATCCTCTCCACTATTGACGGCCGCAATTCTGGCATTGCTATATCTTCTGCAACATCTAGTGGACTGGCCCCCGATCTGTTGTCCTCCGTCCGTTCAGTAATCTGAACCGCAACCTCAGCCTCATAAGACAATATGGGAGTATCGTCGTCAACTATATGCTGATGGTTGTCTATCTCAGATTGTTGAGAGGCTTCCGTGATTAACTGAAGATTCACTGCTGCTGTATCCGACTCCATGCTATCTGAGTCCAAGTCCAGAGCGTCCAATGCTGAGTAGTTACCAGGGTTGTAAGAGAGATCAGGCGAGCCTTGCAACGAAGCTTGATCACCAAGTCCCCTATTCGCAATACTCTTATCTGCCTCAATTGGTTCCGGATCCGATGCTGGGGGTACCTGTTCAATGTCAACCAGTGGTGCCTGGCTGTCCATTATGGTATCAGCATCCTCTTCATCCATTTGAGTATTATGCCTGCGTCTCTTCCCGCGAGTATTGTGCTTCTTATCGGGGACTCGTTTCCGCTTCCTAAGCCTTTTTTCTGATGATTCTGAATCGTCACTTCCGGCGGGAGTCGACAAAACGGGCGGTAATGACAGGTTACTTTGACTTTTGCCTGAGGATTTTTGCCTCACTTCAGACTCAGTTTGAACAGTTATACATTCCATAGTATCCTTGTCTCTCTGTGTCTTCTCGGGCGAGGATGTGTCGTAATCAGGGAGAGGATCACACTTCCTAGAGTCGAGCTCGATGACAAGACGGGCCATACTGTATTCTTCACCATCGCTCATTTCAAACGAACGGTCTTTCAAATCACACTGATCTTCCTGAATGTTGGTTCTCCGTAACTTAACGTCACCGACAGCCGGAAATCTCTGGGCCACAAGGCCTTTCGATGCATCAACAAACATCTTGTTCTCCCATTTTGGTGTCAATTGGGTTTTCGAGGTATGAAGATTGGCTACAGTCTCTTGTTGTGGAATTGCCAGTTCGGACACAGACGCATCTTGTGTTGACTCTGGTTTTGAGTCTGTTGACATGAAAGGCATGGCCGTGATAAGGTCATGCGCGCTTGGGTTGTTCTGCTGGGTTGATATAGCTTCTACAACAAGACCGGCAACACTCTCATCCGCTAGAAGTTGATTTACCTGGGGCCTTGTCGATGTTTTTGAAATTGGGGACCCAAAGATCGGTGACGATGACATTGGCATATCATCTAGCATGTGGGTATCACGTGCATGTGACTTCATTTCAGGAAGCAATTTAGGAAGCAAGTTTCGTCTTGGCTCAGGCGGGGATGAAGGAATATCATCGGTCATCTCGTGGTCTTCGTCGATAATCAAGTACTGACCACGCCGGGGCGTCGGAGTTGAAGACACATAATCATAACTGCGAGTGGCTTTAGGAGTTGCCGATTGATCAACACTAGACCTAGTGTTAGGTTTCTCTCTGTCTTTCCCAGAACTGGACTGGATAGAGGGGAATAATGCCGCATTCTCCAGTTGTCGTTCGCGGATTTCCTTCTGCCGGTCCGTCAGGACTTGCGATTCGACGGCCCGATTTGATGGTGACGAATCCTCGATAGCAGCAAATTGGATCTGAGAATCATCATGGCGTAGTCTAGATGTCCGGTTGCGTTTGACAGATCTGGTTAATCTAGTTGATCTCGCTGAATTGGTATGGGAACGACTCTGCGGATCATCAAAATCAATTTGACCGGATCGTGGTGTCATCTTTGACCCGGGGGTTCTCAGATGCTCGAGAGGTGAAAAGGGATTTGAGGCAGAGCCTAATTCTTGACCAGATTTCATTGAGGAGGTCGTGCCGAGAAAGTCATCTTGTGAATCTATGAATGAAGGCACTGAATCATCGGCAATGGGCATTGAAATGTCCAAACCAGGTAGTGCGATATCAGCATACGACCGGAGAGAGAGCAGTACGTCTTTCAGTGTTTCCGGATATTGAATTTCGCTGGCATTTTCAAAACCTTGGTTCCACAATAGTACAGCAGTGTTGACTATGTGTCTGTGCTTCGATTTGAAGGCACAGCACAGCAGGTGCTCTATAGCGTCGAGCTGAAAATTTTCAAGTGTCGTTTCTGAAAAGAGATTGCAGATTCGATCCCATAATAATATTACCTGCGTTTCTTATCAATGACCGGTCAGAGTTATGAAGAGAATAATAATCAAGACATACCACTTCAGCTAGTTTTGAGCGCTGCTTGCTACTGTACTGCTCGTTTGTGTCCTGGATCCAAGGACCCACACCTTGCTGTAGCTGTACCAGAGACTTGAAAACAAGAACTTGGTTGGATCGCACCAAAAATTGGGACGTTTCTGTGATGAGGGATGAGAGAACGTCTTCTTCGATGCTATCCACGGCTGTATAGGATGTCGAAAGGAGACGGGAGGTGAGTCGGTAAAGATAATCGAATGGATCGAATGAAGCTGACCTGAGACCAGCTACCGCGGTTCCCCACAGACGTCGCCTAGCAGAATCAAGCGCCTGTCGATCCCGGGGCTGTCTTGCACTGCATATCAACTGTGCGCCACATCTATATAGACTATGGCTAATTGGGCTCTTGAACAAGGCCTTGGCTAATGGCTCTATGACTGCAACGGAGCAACCAGCTTCACCACTGAGTGCTGTCGCTCGCTCGACAGCTGATTGGAAGAGCGATGACCAGTGAGACCATGGTAGATTCGGCATATAGCTCACTCCTTTTTCAAGGTGCTTAACTATGTCCCGGAAATCATGGCCAATAGGGGATTGACTAGCTGAATCAGTTGACAAATAACTGGCCTGGCTGTGATCCTCATGTTTCGATAGGGCCTCAGCAATGAAGACCCATGGGCCGTTGTTGACAGGGACATCTAGAGGTGGGATTTGCATCAATTCCTGCGCTAGGTCCTTTTTACCTCGAGGCGATCGAGTGAGCATAAATGGTCCGAAGATAGTTTTAAACAAACTGGAGATGCCGTCCCCGTCAGGAATGCCTGGTGGTGATAGCGAAAGCATTGAGAAGAGATGATTAAGTGGTGATCGTGTGGGGTTATGTCCTTTCCCAGAGCGACGAGAGGGCGTGGCCACTGGAACTAAACTATTCTGATCGTTCGTTGTAAGAATCTTTTCAGTGAAAGGTAGGTGACCAATCAAGAGGATCATTGTTGTCAGGTAAGCTTCTGTCGCTTTCAAAAATAACTGTTGCGTCGTGGCAGAGACTATTTCTTCTCTGAGACCACCGGTCCAAATTCTCATCAGCAGTGTTAGTGCTTTTCCTATAAAGGCTGCCGTGTCTACCGACACCTTCACTTCTTTGGACGCGGCCGCAGCAACAGCACCTATGAGAGACCTCCAAAGCTTCGAAGGGCTAGAGTCTGGATCAGCAAGATCCAGAAATGATTTAGTAAGGATAGGTTCCACAGTCAAGAAAACTCTGGTAGTGTTGCGTCTGATCCATTTGGGATCTAGCGGAGGCAATTCGGAGGGCTTGGCCAGTGGATTCTCTGCAATGCGGTCTTCTTTCCAGATTCGAACACTGGAAGAATCGAAGAGACCAGCTAGGATGTCTGCAGCTTGAGAAAGGTTGTTAGAGGAACAGAGTAGTTGCTTTTCTGCGAACTTTCCATCGCTCTCAGGAAATGCCAGTGTTTGAATGAGGGTTTGAACACAGGCATCCCAGTAGTGATCGATATGGCTGGAACTGGAGTTTGGCTTGAAAGCGTAATAGTAAAGATTGCAAAGGCCGCCAATAACAACTTTACGAAGTTCGTTAGGCTGCTTCGCTCTTCGTCTGAATTGAGTAAAGGGTAGACAAAGGGTATTCATAGTCTTGAAGAACGACGACTCGTGTAAATGCAGAGCGTAGACTAGGCGATTCCATGCGTAATTTGCCTCCACCTTGGTTTGATAATCACCTCCGTTGAAGCAATCCATTATGATTTGCAACCAGCGTGTAAAGAATTCCCATCTGTCGATCGGGCACCTCAGTAGAAGAGTGACTACACTCCAGATCTGGGGAACGGGGGCCATCTCCGACTTGACTCTTGTCATGGCAGTGAGTCTATCAATGTAGTACTCGATATATGAGGTTTTATCCACAGATATCTGGAGAACTTCCATCACTTTCTTGGGAAACTGTTTCTCCCTCGCGACGGTGAAACTCGCCTCGAACCCAAGAGCTATTGCAGCGGAACGGATCTCTTTCAGGGTGCTCAGCATATCCGTAAACAGGTCCAAAAGCCACTTGTGGTGGGTTACCATGTGGATAGTGGATTGCTTGATCAGTCGTCGGTATATCAGAATACGAGACATGATAATGCTTTTCCCCTTGATATGCTCTTCGATATTGTGGAGCGAAGCAACGAGTCGCCCAACGCGATCAGCTGTCATAACCTTTGGCGAAAAGTCTTGGCATACAACTACCTGCATCAGATGTCGAACAACGTCTTTAGGGGTTGCCGGATCCTCAAATGATCTGATGCAATGATCTATGATAAAGACCCCAAAATCAGAGGTTATTGCCGTCGCAATGGCGGGGAAATGCAGGAAAGTGCTGAGCAGCGCAAGAGCATGTTTAGTCAGTGATGGGTCGAGAGCTTCGTTTCCGCTTTTTGAAGTGATATCACGCTGGATAAATTGCATGAATAAACTCATCTTGCTCTGCAGAGCGATGCGATCTGGAATATTGGTTGACGTCTTCAGGGCCCGCACCAGTGTAGTGTATGCATCAACCTTGGAATCACGGTCATTGCCGGCTAGTTGCTTGATAGTAGATTCCAGCATGACGGCCAAGGTAATGCCTCCCGACTCGTCGGGGCCAGCTGACGGGTCTAGTGGATTGCGGGGATTCGGACTTGGTGAGGGTTTGAGGATCGATTTCAGCGGCTTCAAGATGACAGTCGACGAAGGGACGGAATGCGGCGTAGGTTGCTTTTGTTCATTCTCGCTGGTGTTCGCAGGAGTGTCGCGATAATCGGCTTGAGCTGTAAACTCGACCCGTTTCCTAGATCGTCTGGAGCTGGCGTTGGGCGAGAGGGCCGAAGCGAGAGAGTGGTTCGGGGGCGTCTGCAGAGTTCGGTCGAGAATCGAGTTTGCGTCGAGGTCGCTTTGACGTTCTCGCGGTGGCGTGGGCGGTCTTGCCAACAATGTATCTAGGCCTCCTGATGGCGCTGCTGCTGACGATACCATGACTGCGAGCCTACCGCTCCGAAATTTGGCTGCGCACCACACAGGAAGCGACCAGACAACCCGGCTATCATGGGGTTAGGTGCCCTTGCGTCGTCAAGAAATGAGACCCAGAGACACCACAGATGCTAACTGAGACAAGGTACAACTACTTGATCAATTCAAGCGACAGCGAAGACAGAAACGAATAAAACCAACCGGACATGCAAGAATGAAACGGCGAAAGTGTTGGCGCCCCTACAACAAAAGACAATTAAAATGAAGCAGCCCGGGACGGTGATGAGATCTGATCGATCCAGACAGACGAGAACTCGAGACCGATTAACCGGACCCTCCTGCACGGAAGCTACCTAAAGATTAAGTTAAGACTGGGGGAGTGAACGCGCGACAGACAGAGACCCCTGCACAACGCGAGAAAGGGCGTTCGCGACGCGCTTTAGCGGGGTCAGGCTTAAGTGGTTTTTTCGGTCACCTTACCTAAGCCAAAGTCGGGGGCTGATGGTACGTGCACTCTCGGCTTTTACTGGGGCCCGCGGTTCTTCATTGAAAGGTTCGAAACCTATTTATAGAAACTTCTGAATACCTACAGTGAAACCTGCCCCTAATCGATCATCTGGATGTGCGGCTTCGAATGGATATTCGCTGCCTTACATTCCACTCGAGACCATAACCTTCCCACCTCTTAATAATCTCATATGTCTACACATCTACGACAGGTAGGTCCTAATTAATCAAGTTGTTGGCCAAAGGTTCCCCGTGACGCTAACATATGTTGCTCAGCGTTCCTCTACCAAGCTTATGTCGTTTCACCAGCTTTGGTGTCTGGTTCAGTGGTACATCATCGATTCTCCTGTTTAAGTACGTCTTGATAATACCTAGTCTATCACTTCCCTATTACCCTCTTCAGCCACTTTTTAATTCAAGAAAGCGATCTTCCGTCTATTGTTATCTCCCATGCGCCCCGATAATACACCGCTGGGTTTTCTTCCCATTTAATGAACCTTCGTAACACTTTTATAATTCTCCAGTCATTGTTGCTCCTCCACTTGTTCAGGGCTCGCTATACTCTAAAGAGCTCCACTTACAACGGCTATGCAGTTCGATTAGCTTCGCTCGGCGAGTTTTTGACGCATACTCTCACCATCTAGCGTTCAATAGAGACGTTACGCGAGTACCCAAATCTCCATCTCAATGGCTGACAATCCTCAGCTAGCCCAAGAAGCAATGCTGTCAGGGCCTGGTGAGTTATACCACAACATCAGGAGTCTAGCCTTATTAACGAACCCAATTGCTAGCTAAATTATCCGCTGTGGCCAGCCTGGTTGAAAAGTTAACAGAAGACTTGACTTCAGTCAACCTACCTCCACACAGTAAGATGTACACCTATTCACATTTACCTAAACCTAACACTAAGCCTACTAGAGAGAGATGCTGCTTTAGAAGAGTTAAAGATATATGGTCGGGATCCTCGTAATGCTGATCCAATATTCACGAAAGAGGTAGGTCTAGCGCCTATTGAAGGAAAAGGGTACTTATGCTAACATGCCAAAGGGAATTGAGATGCTTACAAAACATGCATTCAATAGCCTTTCCAACACAACATCAAGAAATGCACTACGATGTTTGTGCAATGCGCTCTTGCTCAAGCAGGAGTGTCGGCAAATGTTCGTGGATCTAGGCTATGAAGCCAAAGCCTGCGATAAACTCAAAAATGATAATCGCGATGATGAATTCCTCGCTTCAAGGATAGTCTTCCTCACGACATATGATACCGACATCAATCTAGAGCAGCTCATTGACAAGTATGATCTTGCTGAATCCCTCGTCCAGAACTTGGAGCGCCACGCAAGGCGCAACAGTGGTGGACGGCCGTCTACAGAACCAATGCAAGACATGGCTCTGACAGAGACTTTGAAGTTGTTGTTTAATATTACTCACCACTGTAAACATAAAACTTCATCGTTCACTCAGTCGGTTCCACACATCATCACCATCTTATGTGAAGGTTCCTTCCGAGTGGACAAACCCTTGGATCCACCAATCGGTCCCTTAGTAAACGCCCTTCTAAATCTGGACCTAGAAGCTAAAGACATTCACTCATCTATATACCCTCCGACGAAACCCACGACCTTATCAGATCGTCTAATTGACCTTCTGGAGCAGTCAAAGACAAAGTACAAGGACGAGGAACTTGAAAATCACGCGACGGCCCTCCTCGGGGTGATACAGGCAGTTTATGAGCATGCTCCACAAGATGTGCAGGTCTCGATTAGGCAAAAGCTTTTGCCTACAGAAGCAGATAGAAACGAAATACTAGGTCGTAGCGGTTCATTGCCTTCCTGGCTTCTCAAGAACTCAACGAATCCCATGGCGCCAAAGTTCCGCGACACGATCTCTGAGCTACTCTTTGACCTATCTGACAAGGATGCGTCCAAGTTTGTTGAAAATGTTGGATATGGATTTGCTTCAGGTTTCCTCTACAACAAGAATATATCTATCCCCCCAAATGCTGCAGGTAATGATACAAGCAGTTCCGATCGGCCAATCAATCCGATAACGGGACAGTTCCTGGATTTGGAGAGACACGCCGATTTACCCGAGATGACCGATGAAGAGAAGGAAAGAGAAGCGGAGAGGTTATTTGTACTGTTCCAAAGGTATGGCTTCCTTGTATTAGATATACGTATGAGGAAATTTACTCTAACATTGCTATAGATTACAAGCGAACGGCGTCATTTCAGTTGGAAACCCAATTCGAACAGCGGTGGAGGAGGGACGTTTCGAAGAGTTACCAGACGACCACCAAGAAGATCTCGATTAGTGCAGTCGTCTATGTAGAACACAGTGATAACGATTAGCCACGTTAAATACAACGCAACTGCACGAACCCAACAAACAGATATCGCATTCCCCAACAGCTTGTTCCGGATTTATTGACCTCCATATCCTTCATTGCCGGCACCTTAGATAGATGTAATGATGCCGCGTAACAGAACTCACCTATGCAACATCATTCTACTGAACTACTTAAGTAGAACGTTATCGAGGTCGATGCCTTGAAGTCCGCAGTTGCTTCTATGCTTACAATCGAGACTGTAATGCCTAGGCTACTTGCTTCGTTCGTTGCTGAGCATACGTGAAACCTCCCTTTTGCTTGCGGTCTCCATTTCCCAACATTTAATAGTATAGTAATTGCATTAAAGCGTAGCTACCTACGTAGGCTGGACGCTTAAGAAATGTACTAAGGTGTCTATCACCTCTGGACTTTGCTAGAGAGATGAAGAGATGCCATGCTATAAATTAATGAGGCTTTTATACTTGAAACTAGTGCGTACAACAAGGTCAGTATTAACAAAAAAAGCCCCGTTCACCTACCTTACCTTTTGCAGGTTGCCATAAGGTAGTTAACGCTCTTGCCTACTATATCCTTACTACCTCATTCGTTCTAGGAAGGCGCGATCCGAATAAACATAGGTGGCAGGCAAGCATATTAAAGAGCTTACTACCTAATCCTAAATCAACAACCTTCAGTATATTTCTTTCTCTCTAATCTCCAGCATTGGTCCAGGCTCTGCACCTATTTTGCAGTTTCTACATGACTGTTCTGGATGCATTGACAAAATACGGTACGTTTCGCTATATTTATATTTGTCCGATCGGCAACTTTACCTCTGGGTAGGTACTTACAAGTAGGTATTGACTAACAACTCATTCCGTTCAGAACACTTAGTGGACTAATTACTTCCGACTCGCCAAAGTTTTGCTTCTTCCCAGACAGTCACCCACTCACAAACCACAAATCACCACAGCTACCCCACCGCTGCAAGGCACAAAACTCAACATTCTAAACCTCGGAATTATAAACGTAGGCATGGTACCTTTATCTCGCAGCCGCATCCCCGATGCGAGCGTCAGCCCTAAACAAGAACCAGATAACGACGTTTCTTTAACAGCGCTCCCTGCCATCAAACAACCCACTTTCGCCCTTATTCCCGATTACTCCTCTGAGTAAGTTGTTTGCTAAATGGAATTTGCATTTTGCGAAGCAACTGTTTTCAACCACATATCCCAATCCTTGGGTCATCACCACCCAGTACCTACCTACCATAACTATGTCCGTATTCCAGTTCCTTCTATCTAACTAGCGATACCTACTAGTTCCGGTGATGGTGTGGGTGAACCTATCGATCGAGGCGAGAACCAAGGCACTGACAACATCGATAAAGAGGTCGAAAACAATCCAGACAACGATCGACGCGTAGCTGATATTGGTCAAAAAGGCTACGATAGTGATGCTGATGGATATGTAAATCAAGGTATTAAACACATGGGACCGAAGCGCAGCCGATTTCAAAAGCAACCCGGATCTTCCTCGGCAGAGGGACTGGGTTCAGTGAATGTCACACAGAAAGGACCTAACAACGGCAAACAAGACATAACTCCCCGTAAGCGTGGTCGACCGGCTAAGAACAACAGCCTTGGCATTAGTAGCGTCAGCATGTCGGCAACTACTTCTCAAACCAAAAACGCAACGGGCAAGCGAAAGAGAGGTGTTGCGGAGAGCAGCCTTCGAAGATCGTCCAGAGCTGCAGCTGGATCGGCAACCAAGCAGATCACGGAGCAAAGCGTAAGCTTCCCCTGATCTGGAAAAGAACAGAGCTAACATAAAAACCTAAGATGAAACGACCCAAGGCACCATCAGCACCGTCTTTGCCCTCAACTCCACGCCGAAAGAAGGCTACATCTGGTTTAGGCACTGGAAGCAAGCGCACTCCCACCAAGACACCCGCCAAGACACCCGCCAAGACACCTACCAAGGAATATGAGGTCGAACACATTCTTGCTACACGTAGAAAGGCGGGCACCACCGAATATCTGGTTCAGTGGAAGGGTTACCACGTTAAGGACAACACATGGGAGCCTGCCGTGAACTTAACTCATTGTGCCAAGGCGCTTAAGGAGTTCCGCGCTGATTGGCCCAAGAAGTAAAGCGTTTCAAGGTATCCAGAGCCATCAAGTGAATCACAGGAACATGGTAGTAGGGTATTGGACATATGATGTTTAAGTTAGAGTTCTCCTGGAGAGTGTGAAGATCCGAACGGAACACGACGATCAAGTTTGCGTTAGTTTTATTGCGGATAGTGATCGCGAAAAACGTGCCAGAGACTGAGTTTCTGAAAGGGAAGAAGGCTTCTTCTGATTAGCTTAGCTGCAGGATTTGAGTTGTAAGTCCTTGAATAGGCTATAGTCAATACAGCATAACAATATTCTCACGCACAATGGTTGTAGGCATTCTTGTTGAATAACATAAACAAGTGTGTATTTTCAATTGATTTTTTTTTAACTCTCTACCTGTTTGTTCTAGGTTGTAGAGGCACAGTGCAGTACAGTGCGGAATACAGACCGCGCCAATAACACACAGTATGTATTATGATTCGCTGCCTCAACGGTCGCCCAAACAGCCTCGCCTGCTAAAGTGTTCCGTCAGCTTGTCTAGAAAACCGTGTTCTTTTCCAACTAGAGTTCGCCGATTGACAATTCTTGCCTTCTGTCCTTCAATGAAATAAATTGCACCTTCATTGGTAGCAAGACCACCGCTTTCCTCCACCGTCATTCTCTCATAATGGAGGCCCTTCGATCCGCTCTGCAGCCGCTGCAGCCGCTCACACACAACCTGCCTGCACCGATCCGCGATCTCGGCGTGTCCATCATTGGCGAGACCTGCTACAAGACCCTTGTCCTCGATCTCGACCCAACCGACTCCGAGTGTCTCAAGTTCGCCATTTCCAAGGGCCTGGGCATCGGCATCATCGGCGCGTCCTCCATCGTTAAGGTCCCCCAGATCATCAAGCTTTTGCAATCCAAATCGGCCTCGGGCATCAGCTTCCTATCCTACCTGCTGGAAACCACGTCGTACCTCATCACGCTCGCCTACAACGTTCGCAACGGGTTCCCTTTCAGCACCTTTGGCGAGACGGCCCTGATTCTCGGTCAGAATGTTGTTATCACCGTCCTTGTTCTCAACTACAGTGGGCGCGCAAGCATGGCTGCATTGTTCGTCGCAGCCCTTGCGGTGAGCTTCGTCACGCTCTTCAATAGCAATATTCTTAATATGCAGGCTCTGGGCTATCTACAAGCCGGCGCTGGTGTGCTAGGTGTAGCAAGCAAGGTACCCCAGATTGCCGCCATCTTCCAGGAAGGTGGAACAGGCCAGCTAAGCGCTTTCACGGTATGCACCAATCTACCCAGTCACGCGGTTCCCGACCCACGCGGGCATTCGGCCAATATCAGTCTGCTGATGTTACTGTCTCACAGGTTTTCAATTATCTCGCCGGTTCGCTCTCGCGCATCTTTACGACGCTGCAGGAAGTGGACGATAAGCTGATCCTATACGGCTTCATTGCGGGGTTTACGTTGAATCTCGTCTTGGCGGCGCAAATGGTGTATTACTGGAATGCGCCATCTGCCAAGGCCAAGGGGAAGATGAAGGAGGTGCCTATCACTGCAACAGGCCCGAGCTCGGCTGTGTCCTCTTCTGCTTCACTGACGCCCAAAAGTAATAAAGGGCCCTCAACACGCCGTAGAGGTTAAAGTATAGCTTCGTTATTTGGCAAAATCAGCGACGCTAGGAAGGCTACTATATCTTGTGTTCATATTCATAATATATAATATTTTTATTTTTGTTCAAATTGCCTACTGAAATTGTGTGCTTTACTAGCCTGGACTATATCATATCCTCGGCGTTACATTCGAACGCGCGTTGCATTTTCGTATTGTATTATCTAATTACCTACCCAATAGAGACAAGTCTTTCTGTCTAGGGGTGTTGCCATACTTGAGCCAAATTGCGCTACCTGTCTTACATGCCCACGGGGTAGCTCAATGTATGTGGCCCGACTTGGCGGACGTCCTAACTTATCGGAATAAGACTGTATGCCAAGGCGTTTGAACAACAGCCGAGTGATATACACCATCTGCTGTCCGCGTGCATACGTGTAAGTGATGGAATTTCGTGGACTAAGATAGTTAGGCACTTCATAAATGCCGGACTTGCCGGTGAGCCCCCTGTAATGTTATGCGTTGTGCGCTTTCTATTTCCAGCGAGACTACTTTTATCACAACTGTAGATAAAGTTGATTTAAGAAACCTACCTTATGTAGTCTCTCACTAACCACTTCGTGTACATTAGATAGCGTCTCGCTAATAGCCAACTCAAGTTTAAGATGTTGGGGACGAAGTGCCACTTGATTCTGTGGTTGATAACCGACCTTAGAGCTGACGAATCGGAGTTAACCACGCACTGAACTATTACTTGTTGTAACAGCTCGGACTGTGTCCAGATACCCCACAACGGCTCTTCCCCGTGACAAAACTCTACGCAATCGTGGGATTATTATGTAGCGCTTTTCACTAGTAATGAGCAGCCGGGTAGATGCATCACCTCTTAAGACGATCAGCTTACCTCGGGCTTTCCCAATCAAAGGGTAAAATTCCACCAAAGCCGAAGACCCTGCATGATATTAATGATGATTGGGTAGTTCGAGGTCCGGTGCCTCAGCCATCCAGTCATCCACCATCATATCATCCAGGCAAGAGTTGTGCGTCATTGCTTGACCGAAAATTCCTCCTTTCTTACCTTGCAATCTTACTATACTGCTACAAGTCCCCACGACTCGTTTGTTTCATACGTCTTATAAACTAATTGCACTAACTTCCCCGTATATTGCGTGCTCAAAGCTGGAATGATTATCCTATATCGAACAAGCCAATCACGTCCGGTGATTGAAGTCCTTAACGCCAATTATTACTCTGTTGTGCTACGAGTAACGTCGCCTGGTTACGAATACCACAGTTTCCCAGATTTGGAATCCTAGGCGGTGTTTGATAAGGGTGACGAGTTACGTTTGTCATCTGGGGCATTGCAGGGAGCCAGCAAGTTTATCAATCTTCTATCCAGGCGGTATCGGCCCCGAAACACCAACCATATATCACAACCTCCATTATAGTAAACGATACCCAGAACTCACCTGATACTAGGGAAAGAAACAACCTACTGTAGATAGCTAACCATTTGTGCAGTGGAGTTCCTCTGCATAGACTCGTACTCTGTTTCGAGGTAATAAGCGGGGCAAGACCCTGAAATCGAGATTCCCAAGAAGTTGACTGCAACAACGGGAACAATGTGGAAACCCTGGACACCTGCATAACGATGTGACGATACTTGTCGGGAGCGAGTCGCCGGTCACATGGACGGAGCTTGAATCGCAGGTCTAGTCCGTTAGGGCTTGTGGCTTGTGGCGACGATCCCAATCCGGGAAAAGGCAGCTCTGTAACATGTTGATGATTGGTGAGCAGGACTGAAGACGGTATTTCCGATTCTATACTAGCGCGGGGTAATTGGCCCTTAGAGGGTCCGTTTATTCCTCTTTTTGTTCTCCTTCCCATTCATCGAAGGCGGTCAAAATAAAATCAACCAGAGAGATACTACTATAGGCATCTATCTAGTAAGTATAAATCATGTCGCCATCGCACGACAGCCCGACACCCGCCCTTACTCTCCACATGTCGAAACGAGGTGAATAATCCTTACGCTTCCTTTTTTTCCAGTTGGACAAGTGTCTCTTTCAAGATCACGCGAACACTGTTCCTTGCATCTGTCTCCTGCATCACCAAGACCAAATCAAGTGGTAATCCTTCCCTCCCCTTGCTCATCTATTCAACGCTAGACGCTTTCTCTATTTGATCGCCTGGGGCTATTACCTCGACCAGCCTCCTCTGTCTTCATCTGGAAAGTGGACGGAGTTATCGCTTAAGTCTACCTCGATCTCCTCGTCCGTATTCCAGTCTGTTTATAAGTTGGGCAAGCCCGCCACCCTTCTCTACTTCCCCCACCAACTCGCTCGGTCTTGAGTCAAGCACTTATCTTTCTTTTCTGCTCGGAACCTGCTCGGATTTTACTCAACCTCTCTATCATTCGAGTCATACTTTGAATAAGCTATACTCTTCTGGTCTCTTGACTTAACTTTACTCTCTTTTCAAGCTTGACTTAATATCATGGCTCCTGATATTGATTCTATTTCTAATGGGGTCAACGGCAATGGCCCAGCGCCAGCCGCGCCTAATGGTGGTGGTGAAAAGCTGCCCAACATCCTCTTTATTATGGCAGACCAGTTGGCTGCTCCCCAGCTCAAGATTTACAATCCCGAATCTCAGATCCTTACACCAAACCTAGATGCACTGGCGGCCAAGTCGGTCCAGTTCGACTCTGCCTACTGCCCCTCTCCCCTTTGTGCGCCCTCTCGCATGAGTCTTATCTCGGGCCAATTACCGATGAAGATCGGTGCTTATGACAATGCGTCTCAAATCAGTAGTGATGTACCTACTTATGCTCACTACCTGAGGCTCAAAGGTTATCACACAGCATTGGCTGGTAAGATGCACTTCGTTGGAGACCAGTTGCATGGGTATGAGACCCGTTTGACTAGCGACATTTATCCTGGCGACTTTGGTTGGGCTGTCAACTGGGATGAGCCTGACAGACGACTTGAGTGGTATCACAATGCAAGCTCCATTTTGCAGGCCGGGACCTGCGTGCGGAGCAACCAATTGGACTATGACGAAGAGGTCATGTATAAATCAACTCAGTTCCTGTACGACCAGGTTCGTGAGGGGCCCGATAAACGCCCATTTTGTCTCACGGTATGTTATCTCCGACTTGTTAATGAGATGTTGTGAGATGCTTTGGATCGCAATCTATAAGCGTGCCGATTTAAGACCAGTAACATACTGACCGATCTTTCCGCAACCAGCTCTCTCTTACTCATCCTCACGACCCGTACACAATTGAAGAGAAGTACTGGGACCTTTATGAGGGTGTAGATATTACTTTGCCCAAGGTCAACATCCCGAAGGAGCAGCAGGATGCGCATAGCAAGAGGCTTATGAAAGTGTGCGATCTTTGGGATCAGGACTTCACCAAAGATCAGATCAAACGCGCGCGACGGGCGTACTATGGCGCTGTCAGCTACGTGGATGATTGCATTGGACGTATTCTCACGACATTGAAGCAATGCCGCCTTGACCAAAATACCATCGTTGTTTTCAGCGGTGATCACGGTGATATGCTTGGAGAACGAGGCCTCTGGTACGGTTCTCATCCCCGGAATTACGGCCCGTTATCACTGCTAACATAGCGTAGGTACAAGATGAGCTACTTTGAGTCGTCTGTCCGTGTTCCCTTGCTGGTCTCGGATCCTCGCCGGTTCACGCCACACCGCGTAAAGGAGAATGTATCAACTTTGGACATCCTTCCAACTCTGTGTGATATTGTTGGTACCAAGTTGATTCCGGGACTACCGATGGACGGCACCTCGTTGCTACCTCATCTCGAGGGAAGACCAGGTCATGATACCGTCATTGCCGAATACACGGGCGAGGGTACTATTAGTCCCCTTATGATGATCCGACGTGGCCCTTGGAAATACATCACGTGCCCTACGGATGCGCCTCAACTCTTTAACTTGGAGAAGGACCCACTCGAGCTGGTCAACCTGGCAGAACTCGCAAGCAAGGCCGAGGGACTGACGGCTGACGAGGAGGAAGCCAAAGCCAAATTTGAAAAGTTCGAGGCTGAGGCCAAGGCGCGGTGGGACTTTGAAGCCATCACGGAATCAGTCCTTCTATCCCAGAGAACTCGGCGGCTCGTGTGGGATGCCCTCAAGGTGGGCAAGTTTGATCCCTGGGACTACAACCCGAGCGACAACGGTACCAACAAGTACATCCGCTCATTCTTGCCGCTTGACGATCTCGAGCGTCGCGCTCGTTTCCCCCCTGTCGACAAGTATGGACGGGAGACACGCGACATTGTAGTCGACCAGGCGGGGTCGCACGGTGAATAAGCTCTCGGATTTACCGTGCGGGTTGTCGGCCATTGAACGCCGAAAGATGCTATGACCGACAACGTACTCAAACAAAAGCGAAAGCTTGCTCAACATCCATAGATTGCGAGCTCTTTTGTATTTCCTTGAAGTCCAATTGAAGCGACTTTAGCGAGGCGAGTTACAATACCATGGGATAGCGAGAGATTGTTTATTGATTTTGAACTGCTTTTTCAGAAAAAAAGATACCATCTTGTTCTCGTATCTACGTTTCGTTGTGGTATAGCATGGTTTCACTGCGATGGCGTTTTGTTCCTCGGCTAGGCTGGGTAGTTTTAGCATTCTGGAGAAATTGAAAGATAAATAAAAGTATGAACCTAGAAATGAGCCTCATAATGCGAAGCGACATTGTCATTTGATGGAGTCTAGTACGATGATCAGCCGTCATTGCATTGTTGAAGCCCCTCGGCCCCTCCCCCTCATTCCCAGTACCCTGTCACAGGTGCATGGGGTACCAAACAGAGCTGTTAACTGAGCTAATCCATCTTGGGATTAGATCCTTTCTCCTCTGCTTTCTCAAGCCAATTTCGATGAATGCAGCAGTCTTTACACTAACTAGATCCTTGCACTCCAAGAACTGGCACCGTGATACCTTCAATCGCCAACCATGTCGTCGCTTGGCCTGAACCAGGAAGAGCTGAAAGCCGTTGAGCAGACGCGCCAGCGCCTCGCACAGCTATCAGCTAGTATAAACAGCCTCAAGAACGATGTTTTCGTCAGCAATCCGCTCCCCAACTTGTGTGTTTTCTTCCTCCGCCGACCCCGACCACGACCCCGACCCGACCCGACCCCCTGACAGCATCATGCTAATTGAGGGTTTTGCAGAGACTCCCTCCAAGCCTCCGCAGACATTCTCAACCACAACATCGCCGCCATCCACGAGATTATGGCACAGAATAATGATCTCTTCAGCCGCATAGCCATCCACCCATCCACAAACTTCCCCGGCCGCACCCAAGAGAACGTCCTACTCCAGCTCCTGCGCAAGAAGCCCGAACCCGAGGTCGAAGCCGCCATGGAAGAGGGAAGCAAGGCGCTCGCCAACATGCCATTTCCTGGCCAAACCCAGTTCGGCACCGTCAATCAAAATAAGGAGAAGGAGGACGCGCTCGAGAACATATGGACTGCCGCGCGCGAGGTCTGTCAAGAGCGCATCACCGAATATGTCGTGACTGAGGAAAGCGACTCGTATACTGCCGAAGAACGAGAAATGGGCATAGATAACGTCCGAACGGGCCTGCAGCGCAGCTTGGATGACGAGTCTGAAGACGAGGAGGACGAGATGGATATGGATGAGGCCGATGGCCCTGCGGCGGGAGGAAGTGCTGAGCCCGACCTGATGATCATCGATCGTCCGCCGCCCCCGCCGGCTCCCGCTGTTTCGACTCAGGAGGTCGAGGGCGCGACGCTTGAGACTATATTGCGGATCGCTACGCGTGGTCAGTTTACTCGATGAGCGGGGTTCATGTCGTTATCCACGGGCCTGATCTCATGTGGTTACCTTCCTATGCGGCAGACGTAGTTCCGCCGGCTCGGCATCACGCGTTATGGTTCACATGGTATGAAAATTGATTGCTCAGCAGTATATCGACAAAACGCCGTCTTAGTAAACACCTGTGAACCATTGATGCAGTCTTATTTACCTAGTAACTGTGTCATGGGAATTGATGTCGACGCCGTGAAATAAGTTTCGAATCGACTTCCTTTGCAACACGCCTATACAGATGTGAGATCGAACGCGCCAGCGTTGTGATCGACCCACAAGCACCGCTTGTGTTTTATACGTGAAGTACGGCAGCTCGTAGGCCTATTCAGACCTAGTATGCTTGACCTGGGTTCAATAGAGACAGTAAAAACATATTTACTGTGTCTTTACAAAATATTAATATACCATCGCCCCGTCATGAACCATCAATCCTACGGCAACAGATGAAGCACAAGCAGGAATACTTCCGAAGTGAGCACAATAAGCCATTATAGATAGGTCGAAGCCTAATATATTAGCGTAATAGTTGTACTATTTGATTCGATAAGTCTGGTCGACTCCTCGTCGGGCATCCGAGCCATCGTATCAAGCTTATAGCACTCGATTAGAGGCAATTAACACGCTATACTTTCCGATCACCCAGCACCCAACTAGGCAGAATATTATGCGAAGATAAGACGGAGAGTCCTTACAAGATGATGAAGCTCATGAAGCAGCTTATAATATAATGATGAGACCTTGATCGGATGTCAATGTTTAGGAAGGTGGTGGTAGCAACGATAAATCTAAAACATACTATTCAAAGAGCCACGTACGGTGTGAAGAGCATAGAGAGACCACCCGTGTTACGGTAGTGAACTGCGACTTGGCTGTGAGCTGCGCCAGACTGGCTACCACGTTGGCTATGACGGGACCAGCTTCTCCTATTGGGTAAAATGAAAGCACAATGCCACGATTATAGAGCTACGTTTTGTCGCCAGAGATATATTCCCATCCTGATTGGATCCGAGATTAGAAAAATAGGTCTTAGTTTGGCTCCTGCATTGAAGCATACCGATTGCATAAACAATCGGTTGAGTGCGTCTCCAAATATATACATTCTCAAAGTTCCTCGTGTATGGAACTTCTAGATGCCTGCCTAGTGATGGCTAATAATTCTTATGTTAAGTTCACGAAGTCCAAAAATGAATCAGGGCCTTGTTAGCTGGCCAGGACGAAAGATTCCGGTTATAACCCCTCCTGTCCGCCTCTACAAAACTGGCAGAGAATAGTTAGCGACAAACAAGAACGAGTGCGAGGCTCCCGTATATCTTAAGACCCTAGATTCCCTCCTGACTGAAAGGTAGGACCGGACACGTCTAGCTCCCTCGAAGTGTATCACTATTGCATTTCGACCCTCATTCTAAGCCCATGCTGTATGTCATTAAGGGTAAATTTATGAGTAGGTGCAGTTTCTCACAATCGAAATGCATATAGCTTGGCGAACATCGGAAAGATGTACGTATATATCCTTAACTACAATACTGAGCAGGTTAAACCTCATGAATTATGAGGCATGTAGTATCCTGAGGAAAGAGCAGATGACGGAAGGGAATCGGATCAGACGCAAGCTCTTGATAGAAACAAAAATACCAAGGAAGATAAACACGCGATTGATGGAACTATCAATTCGATTTCCAATATATTGCGAAGCATAATCAAATGTTTTCTGCATTTGTTGATAGAGAACCTATGCATAGGTTGTTTGTGTAACAATATGTGGAAAACTTGCTACTTCGTTGCCATATATAACAAATCTTGACGATTTCCCGTTAATGGATAAGCTTGAGGCTGACTTGGGGCAGTCCAGCTGCACCAAGCCTATCAGTGGCTTTTTAGAGTTCTATTCATGCTTACATAGCACATGGGATTGTCTCACGGACGATCAAACGTCAACGTTACGCATGGAAAACCCCGCAACACGTGTTTGAGTCTTCTAGAACTTCTGAGCTGGCGGAGAAACCCGGCTAGGTACACTGATATTGGACAGAGACCGAGTGTTGCGTTGTGATACCGCACTATTACACGAGGCCCATTTCTGTCACCTTAGTAAATGTGAATATCATCCCTATTCTCCAACTCATTGTTCGCAAATCTAGTACGACACTTGAGATCAACTTCTTGGCAAAAACTCAATCATTGTTGATACCTACCAAGTTCTAGTAGAGACAAGCGGTATGTATATATGTCAATCCAGCACCTGTAGTGTCTAATTTCTTTTTTTTTTTTTCATTGGCGGATTCGTTAAGTAAATGTAGCATGTGAAGGCCCATTAGTTTTCAGGCACTGAATGCCCTGAGTATGGGATACTGTTGACCATTGGTTCACTGGCATATGCAGGCTGTGAGACGTTCCCCTCCCATCGGCTATATTCGGTCCTGTATACCAGGTTTGTGTAAGTGTACCTCACGTGGTTGCAAGGATTGACTTTCTGAGATTCCCGTCTAAGCTATGGGTGTACAAAGTATTTCTTGATGCAGAAGGGCACTCACGGATATCATCTGCGTGTATCTGCAGGTAAATAATTAGCCTATAAACTTAAGTTGTTGGTAAGGCTTTGTATTATGGATACACCTAACCATGCTTTTTAAGGTTACATCGACAATCCAATACAAAACTATCCAAGCATAGCATCAAACCAGGGGGTCTCTAAGTCTGGTAAGACTTAAGTCAATGTCTGTCTTCGGTCTGGGCGCTATTCGTCGGTTCCGTGCTGACGTTTGTGCAATATACAGCAATTATATCCCTACATCAGTTCAAAGTTAAGCCTTTTTACATACATGATACAACACATCCCTTTACACAAACTTTAAGCAGGCACAGAGTCGGCCCTTGTCATGCCCTTGTCCATTTGTTGGGGGCGTTCATGCAAGTGACTTCATCCCCTGAATTTTGGATTTGGAGATCGAGCATGCCCAGTGAGGGGGAATCTGGCCCACATTTGCTTTTTCAATGGACGCCATCTGAGTTGTTAGAACTCAGGTTATTGGATCAAGAACGACATATGGTAGTGAATCTTATACAGACGATGTCACATGCAGGGGAAGGCTGAAGAGTCCTGTGTGGGGCCCAAACATCTTGCCAATATCACGGATTGCCTCCGTGGGATCTACTCGATGGCTTATAAATAGGACATCCAGAGTCGACATGTGAGCATACTTGATCGTCATTCTCAGGTCTCTCATTATTCGCATAAGTAGCCCTAGCTAACCCTGGGTCGCCATGCAGTTGAGGATTATCGCGCTGGCGCCAGCCATCATCGCCATTACCAGTGCTATTGAGACTCACAGCGGGTATCAATATGAGACTCGTTTCTCCCCTGACGCTGCTCCCGAGACGCAAAACATAAAAGATCCATATGAAACTGTGGCTGCTAAACAGGCATATGCTCGTCTCCGGGAACAGATCGAAGCCACCGGCATCGCTAGTCAATGCCTGACAGATTCAGAAGGCGCAGAGCCGGCAGCCCTCTACACGCTTAAGGACTGCATCGCCGCAAATAATAAGAGCAACTTCTTTACCCTTCTCGCTGAAGATATCGAGGAATCAAACAACTTCTGGCGCCAAGTTGTTCAAGAGTCAGCTGCTGATAGGTCCCAATGGGTGCCTGCTAGAGCTGTAAGTGCATACTTGCCCTTAGCTTTTCCGGACAACCTCCACACTCCGATATCCCCAACTTCTTCAAGGCCGAGCTTCTGATTTGTAACTTTAGTATACCAAAGGCTACTTCAATGGGAGCCTCACAGCGACTCAGTTTGCCGCATGGACGCTATCTGACAATGCCGATTTGGCTAACAACCATGCTAACCCAGAGCACTATTATAAGGAGACGACATTAGATGCTACGGGAACCCAGTCATCCAAGATATTTGAGGGATGGGGAGGTGTGCTGTCTAGATTTGGTACCAAGCGTACCAACTTTACCGTACCCGCGTTCGCAACCCCCGAGTACGGAACTACCGATACCCCGGAGGCCTGGAACATCGGCCCCAGTTTTCTCTTGCCGCTACAACGTGTCGGAGCGAAGGTATTAGCGTCGGGAGATCGTCAGACCTTCGGTGCGCTTCATATCGCTGTGCGTGACTTCGCAGCCAACGAGGGTAGCACTGGCCAGTCTGGTATTGAAGTTTACTCGGCCGTGTGGTACCCGCCATGGGACCAGGCTAGTGAGGATGACAAGGCAGAGTTTGTGAATAACTACCTGGCGGACGAAGCGCATCACATGGTTGTTGAAGTTATCAATCTAACGTTACAGGCGCATGAGGACTGCAAATCCGGATTATGCGTACTTCCATTTAAAGTCTGAATTGTACTAGGGATGTTTCTTGTATTACAAGTATTACGGGAAATGTACCATGCATTTTAGGCCTGCTTGATAGATATTATATAGCGACTTTGAATGCCCGAGGATCACGATCGGGGTCCTGGTGTTATTACATTAGCGAATACACATCAACAGCTGCGACACAGTGAGGTGACTATTACCTGGAGAATTTTTAGCTTTCTTTTGTATGTCCCTTCTCTATGGTATGATCTGCTCACATGGAGTCATTCCGCCGTTTGTATATCTCGTAGAGCTTGCTAGATAAACATCCTCGCGTCATTTAAATACCACCAATGCGTTTATAATGGTCTCCAGCCGGATAGTTGTTTGGCTGCCACCTGCGCCCTCTTCCTCACGTCTCAAGATGCAGAAGAGCCGTCTTTCATTGGCGTCCTATTTCACTTCATCACGCCCGTGTTTAATATGGCATTTAAGAGGTGGAAGCTTTACCGGCTGATAGTGTGAGTGTTTGTGGCCTCTGGAACATCGCCGTAAAGTAGGCCACTATACACTCGTCAGCGTATTTTGAATGGATATTGACATACGGAGTACCTCTTGCAAAACTGAAAACGTGGTACAAGAGCCTCTACTACCTTATCGTGACAGTTCGACTGCCCTTAGCTCGTAGCCGCCAGGCTTTCGTTTTGTAATCGACGTGGTCACCTACTAAGGAAACGAAACGGTCGAGCCTCCGAGGCGTACTGCTCCTCCTGCTCCTCACGATACCGCCTAAACTCAGGCCACCCCACATTTATACCGCCAATGGTGCCGAGGCATCCTTCGAAAGGGCACCCAAAGCAAATCTCGTCTTTCTCACTCTATTCCTTCTTTCACGTAACTGGATCCAGGAAGAGTATAATGCGCATGGCTGAAAGCCACTGCGATCTTATCTCAGGATCCCACTAAAGGAACGTGGACTTGCTATCACAAAGAGCAATATAGTTGGAGAGCAGGAATATAGAACCCTATTCGGTCATTCTCCGGCTCCATTATTGTACTATCACGGCTATCAAGGAAACTCCTGTCGCTTGTTGCCCAATCATGAACGATTCCCAGATAACTGTATAAATTGCTAAGAACAGAACAACAGACTCAAGAGTTTCGCTCACGATAATTTTGTTCGAATCGACGGCGTTCTTATAATGTTCTGGCTAACCAACCTACGAATCGTTTAAATAAGTCCAACAATGTCGCCCGCAATTTTTGGAGATCCCTCCCATAGGATAAATAATACGGTACCGAGGGCCTATAAATTGCCATCCGTATAAGTAGACGCAGGTTGCAGCAGCAACTACACGGGTCTCGCATGTCGGACACCGCAGTCCTGACTACCAAAGGACAAAGATGAAGGCTCGCATTGAACTCTCCCTTCCAGAGCGCTGATCTCAAATGCTAGTCGGTAAATTATACGCCTGCCTGAATTTCTCTGCTCGCAATGTCCGCCCACCCTCCGAGTTACATGAGACGCCCGAATCATACGACACGCACAGCGAATTCGAGTAGCCTAGATAATGCTTCGGATTTAGATTAATAATCACGTATAATCCTAAGCCCAACCTAGTAAATGCTGGGGCGGTACGTACTTTAATTCCTAAAAACATCATAGTTGGACCTAGACTAACCAGATTGATATGCTCTGCACAGCACTCCCCTTGTGTCACGAAGCATACTTAAAGTAATCAATAAATATA
Organism: Xylaria flabelliformis; assembly: GCA_007182795.1. Taxonomy (NCBI): domain Eukaryota; kingdom Fungi; phylum Ascomycota; class Sordariomycetes; order Xylariales; family Xylariaceae; genus Xylaria; species Xylaria flabelliformis. The sequence continues at coordinate 73,629 of VFLP01000064.1, read as the reverse complement.
CTAGAAAGAACATATTTTTATACTTACAATTGTGCCTTTAACAATTATACACCTTTCATAGTTGATATAGGCAGCTAGGTGAGAATACCATCCTTCCATCCTTGGTAGTTGAGCAAACAGGGTCTAGATACCTGCCAAGCCCGACATAAAAATATAAGCGAATAGTACATTCGCACATAGGACTGCAACACAACTATCCCCCACATTCTCCATCTTGCAGAATCCATGTGTGCAGTACATACCCTGACAGACTGCAAATACTCATCGATGACTTACTCATACTCATCTACTCAAGTCTTTGCCGAACTGTCCGTGATGCGTGAAAATCCGAGGCGGCAACCCAGACCCAGCGGGAGCGGATTCCTTCCCGCACCCATAGCTATCCCGGTCTTTGTTGTATGGCCGTCATCACCGGAGCCTGGGAGTCTCTAGACTGGGACGTGTCATGAATGCGAATACATAAGACTCGAGAGCGAGCGTTTCTTCCTCTGAACGATATCTCTTTGTCTTGTGCTCCCCCAATCGCCTACTTGGATCAACCTCACAATGAAGCTCCTTGCCATCGCCCCTGCCTTCTTCGCGGCCCTCGCCGTAGCTGATCAAGTTTGGCCACTCTCGCAATACGATGATCCCCTTCCTACATTTACAACCCGCGAAGATATCACCTTGACGTGGGAAGAGGGGTACTTCAACCCTTACATTGGTCATGACTACACACCGGCTACATTCACGTTGGAGCTCGCGGCCTTCAACAATACTCCAACTGGCCACTACACCGATATATTTGGAAACGAGTATCCAACGTACGAGGTAGCCACAGTAGTTGAAATCGACGGTGAGTGGGACTGAAAGATCTTTTCCTACCCGTAAACGTAACTTCTCGCTAATTTGATTTTTTCGTCCATGGTTTAGACGAGGCGCCGACAGATGCATTGAGCTATAGCTTGAAGCCCGAGCTCATTAATGAGTGGAAAGGCGACGGCTACTGGTATTTCTTTATTATAAGCTGGGTTGGCACCAATGGAGTCGCGGAAACGTTTGGCACAAGAGATTTTTACCTTACGGACTGAGTAAGCGTATCTAGATAGATTAGGTCTTGTTTCTATCTGGTGTGTGCGGAGTTTATGATGGTGTTTTGTCGCGAGAGGAGTGCGAGGGATGTGTGAGGGATGATGTCAGCAATGTCGGAAGAGTCAAGTCCTTTCTGGGCTGGATTCTATAGGAATGGGATTTTTTGGTAGACAATAGGGGGTAGTTTTGATTACCAAAATCCCTGTCGAAAACTGTGGCCTTCGATCAGCTCTGACGTCCAATAGTGTAGCGGGGAAGGTTACCTGGTATAGTTACCCAAAGCAAAGTTGCATAAGGTGTCAATCGAAGGTAGGTTTAGTAGCCTTGACGGGTTTGGCGGACGGTGAATCTGTGTCGTGGAATGCCTAGTGTTGAGATTATGAGCGAATATCAAAGATTCGTATATTGGTTAAGCATTAAGGTCAGTCTAAGTACAGTGGAGTGCGGTAGTACCTCATATTATATAGGTTATGTGTAGAGCGTTGTACCCGGCCACCTGAATTTACTAGCCTGTAATTCCAACACCTAGTACTTAGTTGAATGCAGAATATAGAATCGCAGAATCCGTATCCGGCCCTTAGTTTGGTGTTCTGCAGAACTGCCGACTGCAGGTCCGTGGGCTTCCGATCTGCGGGGCCAGAGGGCTCACGCTTCCGGGGGACACCGAGGTTTTCTTTTGATACTTGAAACGCTCCAATGGCATAAACTTCGGGTTTTAGCCACCTACAAGCAGGGGGCTGCTCGTAGATAAATTGATGTTGATAGTATTCAATTGAGCATATAGTTCGTAATCATTCGCCCTTGTATCCCCTGAACTGTTTGATGATCGCTACGAAAATGATCTCAGTTTCAAAGGTGAGGGCCACGTGAACACTCCGTCGCTTAATTGCTTCAATGAGAAACTAGTTTGACATTCACTCTTTTATCCCCATTGAAGCAAACATGACTACTAATAAGGTTGGGGCAAACAAGTTTACTGGTGCTATAGTAGGGCGCCATGTCACGAGCGAAGACGACTATCGGCTGTACTTCCTTAAATACATTTATTTGTCCATCCAGGCCCAAGTGCCGCAATACGCGAGTCTAACAAGGCACATGATCATAAACATGTTCTCTTCGGTACGCCAAACACTTATACTAATCGTAAAAAGGGGGGGCTTTGGACCCAAGAACCCTTCTTGCGACTTTACTACAGGGAAGGCTTGGTGGTAAATGCTAAGCACGTGTCATGGGCTATCGATCTCTGTCATACAATCAAGGCCTGGCAGTAGCTAGGCTCTATTGACAAACAGACTGGTAGAAGCCTATCGAGCTATGAGTATAGAATATATCCTTAAACACATTCTTGCAAGGGAATAGCTATCCCAAGGCTCGTACACAATGGAGCTTGGAACTAACACTATTAACTTAAACTATATTACATTATCTTACCTCTTGCTGTTCTCGATTCTCAAAGAGACAATACGTATGCATTATGTACATGTAGTTATGTATAACTAGCTAGAATCACATTAATTTGTCTCCGAATTACTGCCAAAATAACTCTCTTATTCTTCATCCTACAACCTACTACAATGGACCCCAAATAAGGGTTTCGTGTCCGGAAAGAGAAATAATGGTGACACGGCATATCACCCAGCCCTCTAGGGTAACAAAGTAGACGACATCATACACAAAAAAGTTATGCGAGAATTTAGAGTAAATGATCCAATCCAATCACATTTCGGGGCTTCGGGTGTAAGAAGACTTTTTACTAAGAGCGATATTTCACATCCATTGCAGCTCTTATGGTTTCCGCGCTACTTAAAGTGCGCCCTTAAGGAGGGAAATGGATCGTCCCTCCAAAAATAGGTTGGCAATTGTTGATACGCTACTCATTCCGAACTGGAACTATTAGACAGAAATGAATCCCAGATATAATGATAAGCCGTTGAATGTGTACTTATCTAGGTATGAAGGAAGGATGGACATAAAACGTCAGTGTCGTATATGTTGTGTAACTGTTATTTACGTCCTGTATTAATGTCGTATTTTCTACTATGTGAGTAGACGTTGCGTATTGAAATCCCAGGTAACATGCATACCCCTGAGCCTTGACCAAGGAGGTGATCTATTGCGCATTCAACAGCAGTGGAAGTCTGTCAAATCGATAAGGCATCGTGTGATCATGTAGAACTTAAGGTAATTAAGTAGACTGGTCGGAGTGAACATTTAACGAAAAACTGAGTGCTGATTTAAAAATGTAAGGTGCATGCCACGGAACAGAACTGCAGCACTATACCACGACACTATCAAAAGATAGAACATTCTCAAGTCGGAGACTTGACCATCTGTAGTTATTTATATAGTTGGAGCCGTAACAGTGCAAATTGTTAAATCGTCTGTTACCTGTCCCAACGAACCCCTTATTGTCTATCAAATATGGGTGAAATTAATCCCTTGTTGATTTGGCTTCTCCATACGATCGATCGCACGTACGGAAGGCGCGAAGCAAAATACAGTCGTTTACTGTACGGTGTTCATTGCGGTATATTCATGTCTTACAAAGGAAGGAAACCTTCATACGTTCACCGTCAGTGATCCTGTATTTGTACAGGATCATTAGCGTGTTACAGTACAGGGTTTCCGATAAGCGGAGATATTACTGCACGAATATGACCTTCATGGACTGGACATACTGTAACTGCAACCAACGCCAGTATTCCAACACCCCTTACAATTAGCTAAGTCAGCCGTAAGTCCGCCGAAATCCACCCATACTACTTCACTCGATGACACTTTATTAATTTTCTATGTGCACTGTATTTGAAGCGGATCAATGCGACCATATTTTTCTAATGGTAATCGATTGGCTCTTTGACCGACAAGGTATACTCTTAGTATTTTACCTAGTGACTTCAAGCTGGTGAGTCTTTTAATTAACATTGGTTCAACCCAATATTTAACTAATAGCTGTAGTTATAGAAACTTGAAATTGCCCTTTTCTGTGTTTCCGCGCATATAAAAGTTGGTAAATCAAGAATACACATTCTTGCTTGGTTCATAAATTACTCTGCTGTATTTTTACCCGTGATTATATTTTACCCTGAAGTATTTAATGTTAATGAGTGGCTTACCTTGATTACCTGGAAGCAACTCAAAGAGTGATCAGTATGAGGCGGTGCCCTCATCATTTATCAGGGAAATCACGGTACAAGAGAGCCTTATGAAAAATTGGAACATCACTAGGTTCCTAGTATTGTCAGTTGGCTCACTTTTGTGTTTCAGCGTACTGCTCATTTGTAGGCAGCGTGGCGGTACAACTGTGAGTGCTGAAGCGATTAGATGCATCCGCTAAACCTTTGAAATACTACCGTAGTAAAATGGTAGCGGCAGAATACATAAGTAAGTCGTAGCTGTAAAGATAGCAAATACCACGGTTCATACCGTTGCAAGAAAATTTTGCAATCTGCTCACGATACGAGCACAGCATAGTAGGATTGTTAGCCACCCGCCACTGAATGCTCCATTAACGCACTGCTAGACGATTCATGCCGCATAAGAGTTGCGTTAATGATGTTGAGAGGCTTGCAAGACCAATCATAATGGATACAGCTTTTCATTAATTCGTCAGTTATAATACCATATGCGTTATAGCTCTATTATCTGACTATACCTTTTTAATTAATATTTACCAATTTTGATAATCTATGTTATTTGTAGGAGACCAATATCGACCCCAGTCGGAAAGTCTGGCTTAAAGGTTCATTTTGGTCGAGCTTGTCAAGTTACTTTGCAATCTTACCAAGTCTTGTCGTTGCAAGGGTTGGAAGTGGTCCAGGAGGTGACAGCTTGGCTCACCGCGCATGTCATAATTGCGGTTCTACTACATGGGGGACATTTGGGCTGTTTCTCGCTTTATGCGCCATGGTTTTATATCAATTATTGGGGGGCGAAGCCGGCTGTGCCGGGATAAAGGGTGAGGTATACTTGGGATCGGGGAAAGGATTGATCTAGCACTACGTCGATAAGACCATTGCCAGCCCTCCTGAATTGAATTGTCTGTGTATTCTGTGTATTTCAAGCCCTTTCTTCAATTAGCCCTGCCGTTTTACTTCACGAGTGTAATCAGGACCAAAACTGGACTATCTTGGGTCTTAGTTTGTTTTGTTTTACCCCTTCTTCGGCTGCATGCACGTATCTAGTCACTTGTCCGCTTCGCTTCCTTATCGAAAGCTTTCACTAAGAAGAGTCTGCTATGTTAGCTCCTCAAATATCCTCGGCAGACTTTGTCGTGTGGTTTAAAAGTCTCCCCGAGTGTGGCGTGAGTCTTCCTCCTGGAGAAAGCTGCTTAATATGGGCGTCGTGTTGACAGACAATTGCTTAAGGCCACTTGCTTTATCGAGGCCGTTCAAACCCAGTCGAACTGTTCCGTCACAGACCCAGCATGTTCTTGTGCCAGTCAGGCCGTGCAGGCGGCTGTAGAGGCGTGTGTCCTGGGTTCCTGCACTATACCTGGCGCGCTCGCTACCCATAATTTAACTAATTCGTTATGCGGTATCTCATCAGGCGACCGTGAAAGACACTTTCCCGTTCTCTACGCTTTTGTCGTCTTCTCGTCCATCATTGTTGCGCTGCGATTTGCTGTTCGGTTGATTGAACGAATTCCAATGTGGTGGGATGACTATGCAGCACTTCTGTCTGCACTTATATCGGTTGCCTTCACCATTATATGCGGAGTGTGTATGCTAAGACCGTTTCATTTCCACAATTATCGTCTAACTGTTTTTTAGCTAGTAAGTTCGGCATTGGTCTTGATCTGTGGGCTGTACAGCAGGAAAACATCTCAACCATCCTGATTGTATGTTCTATCCAATCCTTCCTTACAAGTCTTTTTCTGACTTATGTAATCCCATCCATAGCTAGGTTGGGCCGGGCAATTGTGCTATGTGGTGTCGCGCTTCTTAATCCGCGTTTCCATCATCCTGTTTATGATGCGTATCTTTCGCTCGTCAAGCGCGCGGCAGGCGATCAACGGCATGCTGATACTCAACGCAGCCATCACCATAACCTATTTGTTCTCTGTCATTTTCCAATGCATTCCTTTATCCTATATCTGGGAGGCTTGGGATGGCTTACATGATGGGCACTGCAGCAACCAGTGGGCTATATTCTTCTCTGCCGGCATCATTACAACTCTACTAGACTTCGTTCTTATTCTACTACCCGTGCGATGGATTTCTCAGGTGCAGTTCCCCCGATCGAAGAAAATTACATCCCTCTGTATGTTCTCTCTTGGTGTCTTGTAAGTCTTTAGTCGCAACCTATTTTTCTTCTTGCCGCCACGAATCCTGCGTTGACATATGACGTTGAAGGGTCATTATCGTTAGCATTATCAGGATATTTTCCCTGTACAAGTTCACGCACTCGCAAAATGTCACGCGTTATCTTACCAACGTCGCTTTCTGGTGTGGGCTGGAGCTCTATGCTGCCAATATCTGTGCGTGTCTACCTAGTCTGCGACCACTGCTGAGGCTGAGAGTCTCGAGCTTCTCAGCTTGGGTAACAGGTGCCAAGAAACCCATTGGCTCTACATCACAAAGTGCATCAGGCTCTCATACCAAGAGCAGCAGTAGGAAAAGACTAGCAAACGATGACGGATTTGATCATTCGCAATTCGAAGAGAGTTCCGCGACCAATGATGATTTACCTAGGGGATAGAAATATACAATGTATACCTGAAGCAAGGCATAGGATGAAAGGACATAGGCACGGCTGAGTCGAACCACTCATCAGCAAGCCTGGCTAAGATGGATAGAGACAGCTGGGGATAAGGGCCTATGATGTCTTCTGGGAGAACAGATAGCAGGATTTATTGTGCAAACATTATAGTCTAATTGCAGCTCGTCATTCATTACTTTGATTTTCAATCTAAGATATAAGCAGGTAGGACTGTCTTGGCAAATACCTGCGCTAGGCTACTTGAGCTCTCGCACTACAGTATGATTTTTGGTTGAAACAGATACCTCGAAGCCGCCTGTTAGCGTGCTAGACTTTACCCGGCCACAATTATGTACGAAAAATGAGTCGCTCAGTTACAGGATAACACTGTACTATGTCCCCTCCGGAGCTTCGGAAAGAGTAGAAAGCACAGAATGTGTCACATACATTGTTCTGGTTGTTGGCCATCTACCGTGAAACTCAAGATGGACGCAGGTTAATAAGACGAAGATCGGTAATGAAAGTTTGCGGCCGGAGTCACCAAGTAAGAGGAGACTAAGTAAATAGGCCCAGCTGAAAAAAAATTCAATCCCAAGTAGGAAGGTGCCAAGTTATTTTGTAGATAGCACTCACATCGTGTAAAGCCGTATATAATGGGAAATTCCAAGACACGAAAAGATAAAAACGCTACACACTTCGTAAGTTCATTCTTCTATGTTCTGCACAATGGCGTCTACTGTGTCCTTGATGGCCCTCGTAGCGACGACGGCATTGGCACAGGTCTTCCCGTCTCCAGGGGGGCCTTTCAAAGTCCAATGGGAAAATAAAGAACTTGTTGATACGACTCGCGTCGACCCATTCAATACGACTCACTCCCGTCGGATGATGATCTCGCACTTTATTCCCGTTGCCGATAAACACTGCATACAATTATGCAGGATACCGTACATGCCTAAGCAAATTGCAACTATCGAAGACGACATATTGGCCTCCGCTTTCGCAGATTTCGGCTGGCCCCAGGGACTACTCAACGGACTGGAAGTGGATGTATGTTGCGGAGTATCGAAACCAGCTAAAACCCCGAAAATGCCTACTGTGTTGTTCGGCACCGGCCTAAATACTACCCGGCTATGGTACACCGATTTCGCAATGGAGATTGCAAGCCAGGGGTACCAAGTTATCGTGATGGATCATCCTTACGAGACGGATGTGGTAGTATTCCCTGATGGGGAGATTGTGTTTGGCGGCAGGATCTCGGACGACCCGAATAACCTCACTTCCCTCGAGTTTGGGCTGGAAGTTCGCAACGCCGATGTGTCATTTGTCCTTGATACTCTTAAAGTGTACAAAACGGTTTACTTTGGTCATTCGTTCGGTGGTGCGTCCGCTGCTGCTGCCACTATGGTAGAGCCTCGTATACGGGCCGGTCTCAACTTGGATGGTACTCTTTGGGGGGCAGTCGTCAATGCTGGTGTTTCAAGGCCTTTTATCAACTTCTCAGGTTCCTTGAGCTCTTTCGGTAATGCGACCGAGGATATGAGCTGGAGTAATTTCTACAAGGCTCAAACTCAAAAACACCCTGGCGTATGGACTAGGGAATTGCATCTGGCAAATTCATCACATGGCAGCTTTTGGGACCTTTCTATAATCGGAGACTTTACAGGCTTGAGGGAGAACGCGGATCTTGTCGAGTATGTGCTTGGAGAGTTGACAGGTAAAAGGGCGGTTGAGGTGGTGCGAGCATACTTTAACGACTACATCAAATTCGCCCTATTAGGCGGACCAGAGGGCCTGCTCGCTGGCGAGAGTGAAGCGTTCCCTGATGTTCATTTTGTAAGATAGAATGTTGTACGAATTGACTTATATTACAAGGTAACTTTGACCAGAAAAAAATCCTTCTACCGTGCTGCTGTACCTTCTTTGATCCGAACATGGTCTACATCCTGTCGTTCGTATATTCTGGTGTGTTGTAGAGTGAAAGCTCTACCGGCCGGGGGCTAGGTCACATTTATGTCGTAATTGAATGGACTGCACCCCCCTGACCCCCTCAAGTTCAAACCTTGCGCAATGACTAAAAAACATGTTGATCCAGGAAAAATATCGTAAATTGTGCCATCAAAGAATTTAACAATACTCTCTCTAGAGTCTGCAAATATCATTTTTATTCTTTATTGGGCTGCTTTGTACAAAGTCAACCCTACATTCACCCCAAGCCTCGAGGCTCAAGCTGTTGAGTAGCAGCTGCAACATATGCTCAAGTACATGAGTAGACCAGTAATGCTTTGTTATATTCCCTAGCAGCCACATCAAGTTCAGTGTCTTTGTTAATTAGAGAATAATAGTATTGTTGTATTCGGATCAACAGAAATGTGAATAACATGTATCGATTATGAACAATACGTCTGTAAGACTAGTACAAGTATTTAGGCCTCACAATATATAAACTGAGTTAAAAGAAATACTAATCTCATTTTAACTCTACCTCACAAATTTCTCTAAAACTCAGTCAGTTTACCCTTACGCCTCATCAACAATAAGAAACGCAGCAAAAACTATCTTACTCATTACATACCAAGAACAATGAACTACCAACAGATCCACGATCGTTTGATCAAGGAAATTTTACCACAGTGCTCTGTGATCTGCAGATCTCTTTCCTCGTTGAGCGAAAAGGATGCTGATAATGGGCTCGCAAAGATACATGATTTGGTCATTGCTAAGATTCTCTCCCCACTCTCACAACTGGACATTGCAAATCAGGAGCCAGGTCATCGTCATAGTCTCACAGAAAGTGTGTGTCATCTCATGATATACATTGAGCAAAAGCGCGCATCAGTGAATGAAGATTATAAACTTGGGATAGATGGGCCTGGAAAATCCGGCGACGACGAAATCAAAGAAGCGATGGCCATGTGGGGATGGCTTGAAAGCGAATCACCGCCTGCGTCGCCGAATCAGTCGAAGCGCCCAGAGCTTCCAAAGGAGTGAAGAAAATCCTTAGCTCCTAAAGCGTATCCGTTTTGAGCCAATACTAGAAAGCCACTACACCCATCAACAGATCAATACACTTAAATCCGGAATTAGAGTCGGTGAAACGCACAAAAAATTTGAGAAGGGGAATAGTAAAAGAAAAAACTTTCCTTGTTTTGCCCCGGGGGGGGGGGGGGGGGGGCGGGATTTTAGATTTCGAGGCTTTGGTCCTTAAGTCTTAAGTAGAAGCGAGAAAAAAGATTTCAAAAAAAAAAATGAAAAAATTCATACTCAGGGAATACTACATTCCTGCTCTAGCTAATGAATCGCTGAATAAGAAGCACATGGTGATATAATTGTTCAGAGAATGTTCCGCAACTAGACATGTCGGGTAAAAAAATGTATGACTATAACAGTAGAAGGGGATGAATCTCTTATGAGGGATAAATAAATATCGCTAAATTAGGTAGCTTATCACAACGCGAGCTAACGATCGCAGTTTGTCAACCAGCTTAAGTCTTCAGGCATCTAATTGCGTATGCTCGGCTTCCATAACAAACTAATTGCCAGGATACAGTCCTCAGGATGACGTATCTGTACATCGACTCTCACTATATATTGTAAGGACACGAACTGAAAATACCTATACAGACTGCAATTACTCTGGATGAAATCAAGCAAAGGCTCAATGGCGTTGCGACCGATATCGCCTTAGACAGACATAATCTTGTCAGGACAGTTGGTCAGGATAGAGCAGAACGGTAGGAGAACATCCGTGAATTCCCCCGCCGCATCCGCCGTGGCACGGGTGCCTCTCTCCAAACGTCAGCTATTTCTCCGAGGCCTTCATTATCCTCCATATATGACCGCCAGGTTGTGTCATAGCTCACTATAAGTAGCTTGACACGTGTGTTTGATTCGTTCAGATGCTGTGCTAGCCATTGGAATGTCTGTGCAAACTGGCTTGATTGGCTATCGTTTCGGATCACGTCGTCGGCCTCGATGATGACGAAGCTCTCATTTAGGCGTCGCAGAATCCAACCAAGCAGCTGCGCCCACTCCTCACAACTATGCGACCCGGAAAGCTTCGCTACACTGAAGAGTTCGGGACTTGAGCTCACTAAGTCTGGCGCGAGTTTCATCGACTGAAACACAAGGCTACGCAGCAAGTCCGATGTGTCCGCTGTGCCGTTAGCATCCGAGCGTATATCAGAGAGATACCAGACTAGCCGTCTAGCTTGCGGTCGAAGCAACTCAATCACCTCGGTAGCAATCTCTTTGACTCTAGCCTGTGCTCGTGGTTGAGCCTGTAAGACAAGAACAGCCGATGCCGGTGATGATATCCACCGGGTAACACTCTGCAGAACACTGACTGTGTTTGCATTGCGACGCCTCCACGGCGATGAACGCCGGATGAGAGATTGATGGCCACGAAGGGCGTCTTCGGGAGACCGCTTGGGTTCCAAAAAATCTAGCATTTGCTTGAAGTGAATGTCAGTTACACGAGGCTTAATATCCTTTAGGTCGAGCTGCATTTCTCCAATTTGGAAAGAGCTGGCTAAACGCGACTTAGTTTCTATCCACAATCTGAGAGCGGCATAGTGCACCTACATGTCACGATCTGTAGGATTCTCCCGACGGTGTTTGACATCTCCGCCTGCGCAAACTCGAACTTTGCTTGCATGTCATGCAGCTTAGCCTCTCTCTCTGCTAACGCTTGGCTCTGCTCTTGTAAGAAGACATTCATCTCGCGCACTTCAACTTTCATAGAAATGTTGGCAATGCCATCGATCGTGTTTGCACAAAGCCGAATCTGTTCGACTGTGTCTTTATAACTAAGCTCATACGGCTTAAAGAGAGCTGCAAGCGTCCTGCCGGCCGGCCCGACAACGTACCATCGCACCACTTGCTTCAGGAACAACAAGATGTGCGCGTATAAGTTGGCTACGGCATCTTTCATCTGATCCGTCTGATATAATTCGGCGCTGAGCTTTGTGATGGGCAAGACATGAGAGATCATGGATAGTGCCTGTGAGAACTGTACCACAAGATTACCGTGATTTACGATTCCCTGAAAGTCGTTAGAAAGGTCCCATGAGGTACGCTTTAATCTCTACTCGCCATCAAGACAAATTTTATAACACCCCATACTAATGACACATATTCAGGATGGTGTTGTGCTAGGGTGTCCAAAACTTGCCCATAGTACATGACGCGAGTAGACAGCCCTCGAAGCCAGCCCATTAAGCCTTGTCGATTACGTGACTGGTGATACTTGCCCTCGACGTAACGCGTTGTCTCTAGCAAGTCATCGAGTGACGTTGACTCGACTGTCTTCAGCCACGAGAGAGCAGCAGCGTTGCCAGCGAACTCTTTTTCAAGATAGCGAATGGCATCCTGGAAAGCCTCAGACGCAATATCTCGTTGGCTGTGAAGCAACAGTTAGGAACTATCAGATAGACGAGTTGGGTTTATGGGCCACTATTACGTCAGAGGGCCGAGTTGGCTGAGGCCCCCGGCTTGGCTTATGACGAGGGGCAAATGGTCATCCATTCTGGTTTCTGCATTCTACACCGACGCCTAATTTCTAAGTTTCATGAGTCGTGTTTGAAATCTCTCGTCGAGGAGATAGTGGGAAGCCTAGCAGTTCCCTAGCCCTGAGCGCTTCGCTTCAACATATGCACGATTGAGGCTGAGCTAAATAGTATTGAGTGGCATTGCTTCATTGCAGTAGTTGCAGGGATCAGAACGAATCAGGACATCACCCTGACCAATCAAGTAATCCATTCGTGGGCTCATCGCCGATGGGTGATGGGTCACCCCGCTGTTCGTGCTGTTCGAGGTTCTGTAGGTCTTGTTCCCAATTCTCGTGGTTTTTCACCTTCGTTACTTCTCTATCCTACGACAGAAGATTCTATCACCTCTTTTCAAGCCCCATGGCAGCGGAGTACTTGTGCCGAACTTCCACCCCAGATAAGGACCGCGTCAGTATCGATCTTGAATCACCGATTGAAGCGCTGTCTCCTTCGCTCGAGGCATTCTTATCGGGGTTGGATATCTCTCGTAGCCCCTCCCCATTAGCTGTTGCGCTCGATTCAGAAGAAACTCTATTCATCCGCCCTTCTAACCTATCTACTCAGACACCTCAGAGGAAGGATTCACTTGAATCCGACAAACTTGATACTCACGAACCATCGCTAGTCACGCCCTTTGACCGACAGAACGTAGTCTCAAAGGAAAACCCTCCGCCGAGACGAGTCAAGAAACACCCAGCGACATTCCAATGCAATTTGTGTCCTAAGCGATTTACACGCGCATACAATCTCCGCTCCCATCTCCGCACACACACAGAGGAACGGCCATTCGTCTGTCCAGTATGTGGCAAAGCCTTTGCGCATCAGCATGATAGAACACGACATGAGAGTTTGCACTCCGGAGAGAAGAAGTTTGTTTGCAGAGGCACGCTGGGATCTGGAGGAGAATGGGGATGCGGCCGCCGCTTCGCCAGGGCGGACGCACTGGGAAGGCATTATCGTTCGGAAGCGGGCATGATATGTTTGAAACCCAAGCTGGCGGAGGACGGCGAAATCGGCAATACATGGTCTGCGCGTTTATCCTCATCGCCGTCTCAGTTAGGAACTAAGGTAAAAGAACTATCTAAAAAGGATGCGACCCGGCACATGAATTATACTATTTCAGAAGACTATACAAACAAGGACCGGGTTCGAAGGAAACGACTTTGTGCATTCAAGCATTGCTATTCTCGCAAGAGGCGGAAGGGCTCGGCTCAGTCCAGCGCCATCTATTCTCCCCCGAATCAAGGCGACAATCAGATGGAAATGTTTTCTGGCGCAGATTTGAGCTCTCCTCCGTTCTCGCAGCCGTCTCCTGTGGTGCCTTCACTTTTTCCTGTGCCACCCCTTGAGCCACCCCCTTTAAGAGTAGACTCAAGCAGTTTAACATCTCTCAAGAGACAAGAGATCAAAAACAGAATATTGTCGATCGGAAAGTTGTCTCGCGTATTCAACCAGCTGCGGAAGGAGTCAGAGAACATAGTCTCTTTACCGTCAGGACAGGCACACCCATCTACATCTGGAATTAAAGGCATCGAATTTGCAGACATCAGCCCTGACGATGCTACCAAGACTGAGATGCTCAAACGTTGTGAGACGCATGAGCTTGATAGCTCTCTATCTTCATTCCATTCGTCCCTAAATTTCAAGCCCGAAACCCCTACCGATCGATCCGACAACAATAATGACCCAACTTTCCCAGCTGTTGACTCGCCTGGAGTAACCTCAAAACGTAATGACGATGATTACCGAAAATCTCCCTACTATCTATCGAAACTCGTTGGGAGGACATCAGAACCATTACGTCCTCCAGAGCTGTTGCTAGAAAGACAGAAAACTACTAAGAAATTCCGGCCGATATCGCTAGTGTCCGAAGGTGCTGTACCCAATATCTTAACCAAATGGGATCTGGCTCCTGCAGTAAGCTACGGCCTGCGCAGTCCAGCCCTCTGAACATCGTAGACCTAGAAAAACTACGAAAGTGTCACAAGGGCTAGTGTACTAGGGCTTGGAAGGGTATTCGGTACTGCAATAATCTTCTTGGGCGTCAAGAAGGTCATACAGGTCTGAGTCCTCCCTTCAAGCCTAGACGGCGATCTGGGTCTAAATACATGAATGGTTTCGCTCTTGCTGGCCCGGATAATTCAAGTCCTATCGCTGTTATCGTATTTTCAGGCTTGGGCAGAACAATAATAGCAATCACGATAATCAAGACTAGGCTACCCATGGTATGCAGGTAGTTGCATTCCCATATCTAGAGGTTGGTCCGTGACAGAAAGGGATAAATACTCTATCTCGCAATCCTTCATACTAAACTTTATGGAGTGAACAGAATAGATTTCTTCAGGTTGGTATAGGTCAACGTAAGAGCTCAAGGGAGGAGAATCAACTTAGCTCTAGCTTACTTGGATTCCATGGAGCTACCAAGATGGAACATTGCAGTAAATGGCTCCCATAATTGTTCCATCCTATTCCCCTTATTCTAATCGCACGCCTGTCGCTCGTGCATAATCCCTCGCGTTATGGCCATGTGTTTTCTCGATATACTTCTCAAACTCGTCCACGACACGTATCGTCTGATCCAAATGAGCGTAGCTCAGCGGCCTGTCGCGGAAGCGAGCCAGCCGTCTCGCTGATGTGATGGCGTTGCGGATCTGGCGTCCGTTTAGGTTCTCTTTGGCCAATACGTCGATTTTATCCCGAAGCTCTTCCGTATTCACCCGCTCGCCGTCCGCTAGGCCGGTATTCCTATTACTTGCTTGAGTAGTCGCCTGCTCCTGCTGTTTCCGCAGTAGCTTGATGAAGTTATCCCAGATCTGCCATCTACCCTTAGCATCCAAGGGAGGATAGTGTAGCGTCAGTTGCACGCGAGATTTGAAAGCCTCGTCAAAAATACCGACTAATCTGAGTTAGATCCGTAAAATGACGGGGACGAAGTTAGAAATGATTAGATACTCTCCTGGTATATTTCACTTACCGCGATTGGATGTCAGAATCAAGATGCCTTCGTAGTACTCAAGAACACGAAGGAACACAGAAACGAGAGCATTCCTCTGAAGATCTGTCTTCTCTCGCTCCTCAAGAAATACGTCGCTTTCATCCAGTAGCACAACTTAGCTAGCAGTCAGCTCCAATTCGTCAAGTAACAATAGAATACTTGAACATGCGTACCAGCTTTCCAGATTGTACCAATGTATAGCACGGACTCCAAGTATCTCTCGACGCTCTCAGGGTCAGTCCCTATATCACCGCACGTGACACGGTACAGAGGCTTTTCTGCTAACTCGGCGACGCTCTCAGCAGTTAGTGTTTTCCCCGTCCCAGGTCCCCCGTGCAGTAAAATGATCAGCCCCTTCCCTTTTCCCTCAATAACATCAGTAGTGATGCTAGAGTTTATGTGGGTGCGAACCATGGCCTCGATCAATTCTTTCTTCTGCGGGTCTAGAACTAACTGCTCAAATGCCTTCTTATTCCACTGAACGGGGTTTAGATGTTTCACAAAGAGGTTCTCTAGGTGTGATTGACGGTTAGCTGATGACGGCTGTGTTCACAAAAATGAATAGTCGCACTGACTCCATTTCTTGTCATGCAACCCGAAGCCTAAGATCTTGGGAGGTAACAGCAAGAGGAACGGGTCCTCGGGAGGCTTTTGGCGGTTCATAGCCTCCTCCCCTAGATCATCGCGGGCCTTTACCGCTTGATCCTTATCCTTATCATGGAGCTCTTTATATGTACTGATGTCAACGACGTATCTGGGGTTTGACTAGTGTAAGAAAGAGTCAGTTATGTGCATCTAAACCTCCAGCAGCATAAAAATATGGCAGCGTACTACTTGGATGTCGAAACTCGCAGTGGGTGCATCGTATCCCACAAAGCACCTTTTGCGGCAGGCCCAGAACATAGTGCCACGGTTCCTCAAGATCATTTCTAACTGTTTCGTCGGGTCGTGTCGCAGCGGATAGGCATTTAAAGAAGAAATACGTATCGGTCCGCGGCCATCTGATGGCCATCCTACCGTCAGCATTCTCTCCTCTTTTCGAAATTGCCCGTCGAAAGTCCACTTGTAACAACTTAGAGTGAATGGGCTGCCTGCTTGCACAGGGCATTTCATTGACAAATAGCCCACTGGCTCATCTTCTTCAATCGTGACTAAGACTTCGTTTGGCCCATACAGTTTTACAAGATGCTTTTTGGTCACTAGCCCTTTGGAAAACAGAGCTTCGGCCTCTTGATACTCTGGCCCGAATGATTCCACAACATAATCCAGCAAGAGAAAGACCAGTGCTGCTTTTGATTCGTCCAACTTGTCCCGGGCAAGCTCCCTCATTCGCGTACGAGTGTGATACACTTGCAGGTACGGAGGCTTCAGGTTAGTGTAACAGTCAGAAAGCACCGAGTCGAGTTTCGCAAGTTGCTTGAGTACCTTCTCGAGAGATTCAGACGGTGCAATGGCCTCGTCTCGCGCGACAGCGAAGCTACACGTGTCT
The DNA here is from genome assembly GCA_007182795.1 of Xylaria flabelliformis. NCBI lineage: Eukaryota > Fungi > Ascomycota > Sordariomycetes > Xylariales > Xylariaceae > Xylaria > Xylaria flabelliformis. The sequence continues at coordinate 56,828 of VFLP01000064.1, read as the reverse complement.
CGGAGAACATTGAAGTAAGGCCGTATGTCCTCAGGTATTGGGGGGTGGTTAGGGCGGGGAAGTCGCACAAAAGCGTCCTGGATATGGTTGTGATAGTCTACGCAATCGTAGGTTTTCACAATCACAAGGCCAAAGCCCTCGTGGGTATCGACATACTGTTCAATGCTGTGAATTGGAACCCGACCCCTTAATGTACTGGCGCCGCTGTCGCCCTTGAATAGGCGAGGCCGATCAAGATACAAGGCCCTCTGCAAATGTGATCGGTGCCCGGATGTTTTCGTCACGCAGTTCACGCAATGGACCACCAGTGTAGATAGCTCTTTCGATGACCCGGTGAGCGCAGGATCAGAACAGGCCCGCTTCTCAGCCCGGTACGGCTCGTCTTTATCTTCTGAGGAGGAAGCATCATCAGTTGTCGGATCGTCCAATGGGCGCTTTCGGCCGAGAAGACTGGTATCATATCCGTTTCCGGGTTCACGTGTTAATTCTTGAGATTTCATGCTCCCCATCTATGATATTGTTCTTTGACGTCTGCAATGTTGATGAACTTAAGATACAGAGTGCCTGATGTTAAGAACTCAGCCACAATTATGTATGGCCAGATTCGGCTAGATTGCTACGACACTGCCGCTCGAATGTGTGCCTTGACGTAATCTTACGACCATACAATATCGAGAACTGGCCCAGGCCGTATAAAGTTTGGCACTCCTAAGGGGGTCTCCCTCCCGGGCGCAAAAATTAACCTTGCAACCCTTATTTCTCCACGGACATGCATCCTATTATAGTGTACCTAGAACTAATTGATGCAGAATTTGAAGCGCTATTTAATGGCTTTGGTTGTACACTTTAAGTACTGCTTCTTGTGAAGTTATTTAGGTTGTAGTATGAGATGTGAGCTAAAGGTGGCGCTGGGTGATTATGTGACCTGACCTTGCCTTATACGCCCGATGTGCTGCTGGCTTAACCTATAATAATTATAGAAAGGTTACTGAGTATTAAATGCATAACTGCTGCAATATATAAGACCCTGACACTTTTAGTGTACTTTTCTTTCTTAAAAAGTACCTTAAATAAAAATAACATTGTTTAAAGCAAAAAAAGTAGCATGTTTTAAGTAGGTTTAACCGTTCCGTTTCTTTTAATATGGCACCATAGTAAAGTTAACACGCCGTACTGCCACAATGAGTCAGCAGAGCACTCCGTACCGAGTGTTCAATGTTGCAATATAACTAACATAACAGTATCACTAACACATCGACATCTCTCCATGCTCCCTATTGCCTACCAAACGTCTCGGTAGACCACTCAAACGCTTCGGCCAATTGCTTTCCTAACTCCCGCATTTCACGAAGGCTTAGAGTATTTTACCCTCCATGGGGCTCATGCTGAGTAACCACCCTGCGTTCCGATCCAGCGGGAAATAAATTGGTTCTTCTAAAGACTCTAAACCGACGAAGGGCGCCACCGGCCGGCTCTACGGAAAACCCTAGTTTGATCATCGTTCGCACCAAGTCTCCCCATTCAGTCTCTCTAGCAGTGTGGCGTACCCCAGGGTGAAAAAAAAGAGCCTCGATGACTGTCATATCTTGCGGGGACATAGGGCGAAGAGGCTGAGTTAAAGTACCGGAGGGTGGAAAGTTCTCATAGCTGTGACATCTATGGTAGGATATTGGTCTTCCTTCTACTTCTTGTTCGTCATCAGCAGCCGAAGAGGCACTGCAAGCGGAGCGCGGACGAGGTAATCCAAATTCAACTGGCACTTGTCACACAGAATGCCTCTGGCATCCGATGCCGTTCCGACGCTCGGTCTGAGAATGGTCACTCCAAGACATTTCTGACGACGCGTTTGCTCTGCTGTGGTTCTCTCTATCCGGTCTCTCTAGAACCTCATTAGATGAGGATTTCTGAGATTGAGTGTTGGAGACTTGTTCCCGAATACCAGTGGCAGGAGGCGGCTCAGAGACATAGCCGACTCTGGGAGCAGTATTTTGCTCATTTTGAACTCTAGCATTGTTATCGGTCAAAAAGCGTTTGATTAAGAAGCAGTCGAAGAATCCCATGAAACGAGGCATGGTTGGCGAATTAGTTCTGTGAAAATTGAAGCACTGTCGTAACTGTCTGAAGAAATTGTGCTGTAGTGCTCAATTGTTGGTTGAAAAAAGGTAGTTGAGTGTGTTTGACGGCTAGGGTCTGTTATTGATATATTGCCAGCCACTGCTGACCTGCTTGGCCTTTTATAATCAGATCGGGGAAGTTAGGAGTAAATTACCGCCGTATAAATGAGTTACTATTAAAGCGAATTGACGCAAGAGAGTCCTTTCATGATGTTGACGTATCAAGTAAATTCCTAAACGACAATACTGTTTCGTAATTCCGATTGGCTAGGAAATGCCAACACATTTTTGCACGTGTATTGACTCACACCGTGACATCGGTGATTCCATATGACCTGAAATTTCTTAGGATAACGCATTACAAAACGTATAAAGACACAACATCAAATTTGCAAACACCAAAGGGCGAGTCAACTCTGAGACCACGCAACCAAACCAGCACTAGAAGATGCTATATTCCAGGATTAATCAATGAGAAGATAGTTTCAACCGGTTATTCTATAAAATATAACTCCAAAGATTCGCGCAAAGAACCTCAGACAAAGATTATGATAAAAATACCTCTGGTTGCCACGTGGGATATTTATCTATTGGGCCCCTATCTACATGTATGCTATGGGTGGATACATGATGAAGAGTTGAGCTTGTTGGAGAGCGTAGTCATAGTTTTGAGTCGTCGACAAAGTAGTGTCCAAACCTAGTGTCTGTGTCAACGCTGAGATTCTTCTACGATACACTTCTATCCTACTTATAGTCCAACCTCTCACTATTCCACCCCGGTCGTAAATAAGACGCATCAAATCGCATATCATAAGAAGTCCTATGCACATAATCCACATTCCACTCGACCTTCATCTCTGCGCCCTCGGCGGACTGGCTCCAAAGTGTGATAGCAATATCATTATCCCCATTATAGTTCAGAATTCCAGGCGGAACAGGGTAATCGATCTGATTACCGATATGCGGATTGAAACGGCCGTACTGGTACCCGTTGACGAACAAGAGTGCCCGCAGCTGGTTCGTCTTGCCAGTTTCCGAGGTAAAGGTCACCTCAGATGGGGTAGTCAACCTGAACGAGATCGACACATCAACACCACTAGGAATATCCAGCGGTACCTGCGTCCGACAAATGCGAACACCTGCTCCCTGGACACTAAGCAGCGAATTGCCAGTCTCCACAACGTTCCAGTCCGCATCAGGGTATCCGGGGAGATGCATTCCGACACGCTCAGCGTACAGGCCGCCCTCATTGAGGAAGCCTCTGACAGGATCTAGCACAGCGTCTTCTTTTCTAGCGGCTCCGGCGATCTTCCACTCTGTGAAAGAGTAGGTACCGCCTGGACCCAGGAGAGTGGCGTTCGTGATGCCCCGGGGGTTCAGGGCTTCCTGGCGCTGATCGTGACCGGAATTATCCATTAGCACGACAAGAACGTTATCTTTCTCCCCCGAGTTTAGAGTGACGTTCTTGAACGACAGCTCGAGTCCCTGTTTGTCGACATAGGATAGCCCCAGCCACGAGCCGACGAAGTGCGAGTTGAGCCAGACGGAGTACCCGAATGCGAGGCCGCCTGTGATGTCTAAGAAGACGCCTGTCGGCGGCTTCTGCGTCGTTGGGAAGGTGGCTCGGTATAGATGAGAGCCGGCGTGAACTCCATAGTCGTCGACATAGAGGACTGGGTTATTTGAGGCAGGAGTAGTTGGGTTTGAAGTTTTGGTGTGATTGGCCGCTGGTGATAGTAAGCCAGAGGAACGCATGCAGGGGTATTGAGAGCAATTACGTACTTTTCCAGGCAACTCCGGAGGCATCATAATCGCTGCGTATCTCCGGCAGACTATCGGCATATTTCCAGCCGCTTAGGGCCGGTAATGTATAGGAAGGAGCCCCTTTAATTTGAGCAGTCAAGAATCCGTTGGCAGATGAGTTGATTCGCACACTTTCTCCATTCCATCTCAGGTTGCGGATTGACTTAGGGGCGAAAACTCGAATTGTAGTTTTGTTAGCAACATCTCCTGTGAGCTCAAGGATATGTCCTTGAATACTCGATGATCGAACCAGATAAGGACCTTGAACCAAGACTACAAGGTTTCGTTAGTCGTTGGATTGGCATGTCAAATTGCGAGATACGGCTCGACTTACTTGTAGAATTAGGAGAGTGTACAGGATTATTCGTCAGACTCGGCGCCCAGAAGAGATATGCCGCGGACCGATCAAGAAGCACAACTCTTGAGCCATCATCAAACTCTATTACGCTCATCCCTGCGTTATGCGTAAAAGAGATCGTAATTCTCGACTTTCCAGCGAAGAACTTCACGTTCGCACACCCCTCGCAGGATTTCACCTTGGCCGATTTGACGCCCAGGACAGTGAACTCCCCTGATTCTCCTGTTGGAACCCACAGTGCTAAAATCTCCCTGCCGTCAATAGCCGCATAGGTTAAGACTTCAGCAGTTGAGTAGAGTAGTTTCTTCGACCCGAACTGAAAGTCGGTGACAAGAATCTTTGCTTGGTGTCCGTTAATTGCAATGCTCCCGCCATGCTGGGGGATGGTTACTTAATGCTTTATTAGTGGGCATCTATGTCATGAGAACGGGGGTCATACGCTGGCCTTCTGTGGTCTTGACACGGAGATGTAAAGTCTCCAAAGTCCCCGACGGCGAGTATGAGTGCATGACTACGTAGAATCTAGCCCCCGTCTCCGGGTTTCGGAGCTCCGACACCGCGATGGCTGAATTAGTCGAATAGTCAGTATCCTAAACATTGTATGTTAGCTATGATATACTCAATTGTAAAAAGACTTACATTTCCGACACGGTCAGTCATTGCGAGGTCTGGGGCCACTATACACCTGTTAGCACAGCTTCTCATGGTCATTAGCAAAAGAAGTACCTCTAGTAAATTGAGTCAAGAGCTTCGTTTCGTAATACTTGCTCCCTATCTTGCGGTTCTCAGATACCGGTGATGAGTAATCGTAGCTTGTGGCTTAAGAATATTAGCATAGTTGACTGTCTGGGTCACGGGACTTGCTGCTCACCGACGACTGGTGCAGCGTGCCAACCCCATGAAGTGCCGCCGAACAGCATGTATAAAGATATCGCGCTAACTCTTTGGTAGATTAGATTTCGATAGAATAAATTGGCAAAGTCTGCCCCAATGTCACCGGGGCAGCCTCCCTGTGGTCCTCCCCACGGATTATACGACCCGCCTTGGAATTCTGGCATGAAGTTTGGCTGTGTGCTAGCAAGTGTCAGTATAACAGTAGTAATTCATATGGAAGTGCGTTATGCCACTTACGGAGATTGCACAGTAAAGTAGCTTACAAATTCCTTGTTAGTACTCTCAGTTGTATGCTACGCCGTAGTCTCTGGACTTACTCGTAATAATTTTGGGTTTGCTAATTCAGTATTAGTCGTTGAAGGGAAGATGGGTTCTAGACTTACGTAGGCAATATATTCACCATTGGTCCCTGTACATTCGCTCAAATTGCAACTCCAGCACGAAGGATAACTGTCCAAACCAACAACATCGACATTGCCCGTTGCATTAGAAAAGTCATGCGACCAGGAGTAACCGTTCTACTCCTTATCAGCTTCAATTTATTCGCAACAGGTTTTCTCAGCTTTGTACCATATTAGGAGCGTTATGAGTTAAAGGAACGTTGATGCCGTTTTCCCGAGCGTTCTTCTCTAGCAACTCCATATACTCTTGTACCGGAAGATTAGGGGTCTTCGTAGCCACGTTAAGCCACTGATTGCCCAATTCATTCTCGACCTGGAATAAGATCACGTTCCCACCATTAGTTATGAGATGAGGCGCGATTATCTTCGAGATTTCTGTCATATAAGGCTTCCACGCTTCTGTGTATCTCGGGTCGTTGTCTCTGAGCCCTCCATATGCTCCCGTGGTCACCCAAAGGGGAAAACCTCCGGCATTGGCCTCCGCGTTGATATAGGGTCCGGGCCTGATAATCATGTACATGCCGAGGTCTTTTGCTAAAGTCATAATCTTGGTGAAATTGTGCGCGCCACTCTCGAAATCGAGGACGCCGGGAAGGGGGTTATGATAGCCCCAGTGATTATATATAGAGAATGCATTAAACCTAGTCCCATTAGTAACGAAGCAATTGTCACAAACATGGTTACGCACCCGGCCGCTTTCACTTTCTCAAGTAGGTCGCGCCATAGCTCGGGTCTTGGAGTTAATTAGCATTTCCCTAATAGCGGACATATGCAAATGACCTACACTGGATATCGGAAATAATGGAACTGGGACTGTCAGTAAATAATCATCGAAACAGACTCACAGAATAGTCTACTTCTCCTGAGAAAATAAAAAGCCTCTGTCCGTTGACAAGAAAGCTATAATGGTCCCTAACGTGCCGATGTTAGGCTATTTGACGTTATAAGTACTCGTAGGAACCAAGGCGTACCACTTCACAAGATCTGTAAGTCCATTGTCGTGGATCGGCCAATCCACAGAACTGTTCTGAGTCGAAATACCCAATCCCAACGCCGATATGCCCAACAGGCTCAGAACCTGTTTAAAGCCCACCATAGCGTTATGATGTGTGACGACAAGATGCGAGGAAACAGTTAGGAGATATGCCCCTCACCGAGGATCGTGCTTATTATTTATGAACCCTTCGGTCATACCCGACAGCTCGTCAAGACCCAGACTCTAGACCGATACATCACAGCTAACTTACAGTTCTTGGAGCGTCTTCTCCGATCTCAGAGCCTCATGATCTCCTTCTATTGTCGGGATAATGATAGCCGAATTTCCGGCCAAACTGACCGGGACTCCCCACATCGCCGGATGCCAAGGCCCTCGGCGTTAGGGTATTTTTTGATTGGAGATGCGGGCCAATTATATAATTGTTCTATTAGTTAGTGGCCGAAACCCCGGGTTATAGTTGTGAGAGATGCTATGCTAGCGTGGGTTGGTATTTAATGATACCTAGGTAGTGTCTAGCTCAGTGCTGAGGCTAGCGCTGTGCCTCATTAGTATCAAAAAGACGAATAAATAGAATAAACGACTTTCGTGGGAGTTCTAGGTGTTAAAGCGGGAGAACGTAGCGGGTTCAATACCAAACCGACTTCCCAATATTACCAAGTCAGCAACACCATCCAAAAAATCCTTCATATGGTTATGCGAGATGTGAGGTCGTATTCGACGACAACCATCCAAGCCGTGTGCTAAGTAGCAAACCCCGGCTTGGCAGCCCCCAACCCAAATGTCATAGGTATTACTTCGTCTAAAAGATGTAAGTACGTTTCGGTGTTATCATGCATTTCTTTGCTCCCGGTGTCTGATATGTACCATTCATGATGTTTTATATACCATTCCATATGCCTATATGCCTAATTCTCTATGATTAAGTTTTTTGTTCAATTATGGCTCAGATAGAATTAGACATTTAATCCTCCTCCTCTTCTTCGCTCTCATCATCCTGCTTAAATACTACCTTTTCACAAAGCTGCAAGCATTGCCTAACCGGTAACCCAACCACATTATCCACACTTCCCTCAATCTTCTCCACAAGCACCATACCACCCAGGCCCTGAACAGCATATCCACCCGCCTTATCGACGCCCTCGCGCGTCTTCACGTAGGCGTCAATGACATCGTCCGGCAGTCCGTCGCTCGCCTTGGCGAACGTCACCCGCGTCTCCTCGATGTGGTTGGAGATGGCATAGCCGGGGAAGCTCGCGTCGGGCTTGGGCGCAACACAGCAAATGGCGGTCAGGACACGGTGGGTCCGCGTGTCCCGGAGATGCCGCAGCATGCGCTTGTGGGCCTGTTCGGAGGGTGGCTTCTCGAGGATCATGCCGTCCCGCGTCACGATCACCGTGTCGGCCGCTATAACAAGGTCGGGGTCTTTTAAGGCCGGGACAGTACCATTTCCGTTCTGCGTGACGTCGCCTATCATCTCGCCGTTCTCGCCAGCTTTCTCGGCTGCTTCAGTGGCTTCCTCTACCTTCTTGATCGCCGATTGGTATACATCGAGGGCTTTCTGCTGTGCCGTTGCCGAGACGTATTCAAAGGCGCCCATCTGGTCTTTGGGAAGGTTCTCAGGCTTCGTCGAGGGTATGATTTCGATGTTGGGAAGCCCTAGCTGGGCGAGGAGACCTCGGCGTCTTGGAGAGGCGGAGGCGAGAATCACACGATGTGTCCTCATGTATTTTAAGATAGGCAGCTCGAGAGGAGCTAGCGGTGGCGGGCGTCGGCCCTGCTGGGGAGGTTGCTGAGGCTGCTGAGGTTGACGGATCGGGAGACCATGGTCTTTCGCAGACGCCACGTACGTAGGCGGAGGATCGGACGGAGGGTCCTCTGATAAAAGCGGTTGTGTTTTCTCATCCATGATGATCTGAATAGTACCGCTTTCTCAGTGGCTAGGAATGAGATGTAGAAAAAAGGCCGTTGAGGGAGGGAAAGGGTTCTGCGGCCAGCAATTATTTTCTCTGTCGAAATTGCGGTTGATAATTCGACGGTGACGAGAAGGTGAAACAATTGGAGTCGATAGGGGATTGATTAGTGGCTCCCTGTTAAGCTTAATTGATTTGAATTAGGTGCATAAGGAGGTACCGTTACAGCGCTTACGGCATAGGTAGGACCTCGTACACCACCTGTACCTACTTACTGAATTGAGCTCGCCGCAGCCATTAGGTATTAGGTAAACGACGTAATTACAGTATAAAACTGGACCCAACTACGTACGCTGTTGAGTTGAGTAGGTACGAAGCTGGTATGCCGGAGTCCGGGGCTTAATGTGGCTTGGCGGAGTGGGTCTTTGAGGCTGTTTGGTCGCGGGAATCAGCAACATCTTGTGTGGAGCGACTGTCACATGCCTCACTTCCCTCACCACCACAATTTCCAGCTTGTATAATCTGAATCCCTTACATGGTTTTGAATGTACATTACTACCAAGAATCTTGGTATATCTAGAAGTAATATCCTCAGGTGATGCCTGCCGTACCATGTAATGCCGCGCTCTCGGGACAAACTATTTTTGTTGTTGACCATCACATCCGAAATCAGCCATTCCATCCAAATCGCGCCGCCATATACTCCTTCATATGGCAGACCCCTACTCAGCTAGTAGAAAGATAGCAACCAAGCTTCAGGTCTCATCTATACCGGCATTAGGAAACCCACATGGCAGAGAATGGATCGAAGTCCCCGCAAGACGGGCAGGACGGACTCGGCCCTGACGAAAAGCCACGCCTTACAGAGGAGGAAAAAAAGCTGAACCACATCGCATCAGGTGACTACCCCGTGAATGTCTCACATGCAGAACGTCATCACTGATCTTTTAACGTAGAACAAAAGCGTCGCGAAGCGATCCGGGCGGGCTTCGACCGTCTTTGTGATCTTGTACCCGGCCTAGAGGGTCAAGGACGCTCCGAAGGTGTCGTGCTCAAACGTACCGTCGACTACATGAAAGTGCAGCTAAGAAGACGTCGCGAGCTGGTCATGGCTGCGGAAGCCCGAGGCGAGTTCGTCTCGGAAGCGCTGAGAGCGTAAGTCGCATCCTCACCCTATTTCGAATTTCATAGCTAATGTTCTTGCTCCAGGCCGTTGGCGATCCTAGAAAGACTGGAAGAACGGGATCGGCAGTATGTGTCTATTCTTCTGTGTCAAACGCCCCCGCATTCTGCTAAACTGTCCAAATGTTCTAACTCGCGGTTTAATACAGAAGAGCGCTCAGTAGAGGATCAGAAGTCAACGAAGACGATGACTAGAAAGCGAGGGACTGAAGTCCAAGGCCGGGAGGAAGCCCAGACGCCACACCTTTTGATCGGCCTTCAGGCGTTAATCTACGTCTCTCTGAGGTTCGAGGCTACAGAAAGCAACATTGCCATGCGCAGTTGATTGTATCATACAAGAAGCTTAATCCCAAGTGGTATAGCCCATGACAAAGAAGGGTCAAAGTAAACCTTGGAAGAAGTGCTCACAACCGAAGAGGGCGGGACCATAGGACGACTATTTGTACATTATTCTCACAGATAGGCATCAGCTTTCGCTTTGAGGATCTCGAGCAACTCTGATGGCAGCATCTCCACACGTTCCCCGTCGGTTGCTTCGCTGTCGCCTCCTAAACGCGACAAATCACATGTAACGGTACCGCTAGATAGCTGTTGTGGCCCAACCGTGAGGATAACAGTGTAACCTTTCTCCTTTGCGTTGTGTTTTTTAAGGCCAAGGGAACAATCCCTGTCGTCGATGTCTACAATAAAGTTGGTTGCTTGGCTCACCGCTTTATTCGACGAAGCTTCTCTACCCATCAGCACATCCTGAACTCTCTTGGCATGATCCATAACGGGCTGGCTGTTATTGACAGTAAAAATCATAACCTGTCTAGGATTCAGCCAAAACGGCCAGGACCCGTTGTAATGTTCGATCAAAAGAGCCATCAATCGTTCTACTGAACCTAAAATAGCCCGATGGATAAGGACCGGCGTAACAAGGCCGGTCTTGTGAAGCGCGTCAGGATCGGTGGTGGTCTCTCCGCGCTGCTCGTATCCGGGGGCTGGGGCCGTATATGTCAATTCAAATCGTTTCGGCAATTGGAAATCGAGTTGGATGGTGGCCGTCTGATGCTCTTTTCCGTCGGAGTCCCGCAAGATAATGTCGATCTTGGGGCCGTAAAAGGCGCCGTCTCCTTCATTAATCGTCCAATTCTGTCCAGATGCGTCTAGCGCTCTCTTTAATGCACCTTCGGCGGTCTCCCATTCCTCTGGTGTTCCTATGTAATGATCCGTTGGTCGTGTCGAAAGGGTTAATCTGTAGGGCCCGAGCTTGAAGGTTGAATAAACGACGCGGACGAAATCTAGAGTCTTCCGTATCTCCTCTTCGATCTGAGATGGTCGGCAGAAAATGTGTCCATCGTCTTGATGGAAACGCCGTACTCGAGTCAATCCGCTCAGGGCGCCTGAAATCTCATTGCGGTGAAGGGGGGAGAAATCGGCGTAGCGGATAGGAAGGTCTCGATAGCTGTGTCGCTGCGACGCAAATATGAGGCAATGACCAGGGCAGTTCATGGGCTTGAGGCCGTATTCATCCTCCTCGCCGCCGTCAGTGGTATCTTTTCGCGAGGGCGACGTGCTTGTCACGGTGAACATGTCATCGCTGTAGTTCTCCAAATGGCCTGATTTCTTCCACAGTGCCTTCTTGTATATGGTTGGGGTGATGACCTCGTCGAAGCCATAGCGTGTGTATTGTTGTCGCAGGAACTCGACTAGCCGATTGAAGATTCTGGCGCCGTTGGGCAGAAGAATAGGGGAGCCTGGGCTGTAGATTGACGTTGTGAATAACTCTTGTTGCACAGCTATCTGCCTGTGGTCTGCGGGCGGGATTGGTGGAGGTTGCGTTGTCGCATGAGAAGAACAGCTGCGACGAGAACCAAATAGAACTAAAGACCTAGTATGCCGTATTCGAGACAATCGGATCTGCTGCATACGAGGGCACGAGGAGATGGCCACTGCCCTTCTGCAGAGCATGTTGCGAATTGGTCATGACACAATCGACTTTCATGTTAGCTGATCCGAATATAGGCCTAGAAATTTAGCAACAAGGGTCTTGAGGAATCCTAACGATAAATCAGAGGTACCCAGGTACATAGGTACTCCACAGGTGAGGCTTGACTGTGGCTGGTGCTTTCTTGTCGTCATCAAATCATAACAGGACAACACCACAACCCACGACCCCACGACGTGACCGCGAGCTCATGTGACCAGGTTGGTTGATCTACTGACCCATGTTAAACCTTCATCCCATCTTCAACGTCATTCCGTACCTACCTACATACTTCGTACGTAGATAGATGAACAAACAGATTATCCCCACCGACACCTTCCACGAGCTTTGTCAAATCAAGTTGGACGTTAATTCGGTTCCAAAGACGTACCGTACCACATCAGGCAACAACACCTCGATTTTCATCTAGTCACTTAGGCATTTATACAAATTCCTTGACCGTGCACTTGCTGATCCTTGTATTCCGTTCTGTCTCTCATCTCCTGATGAGTCACCCAGCGCGAGCTTAGATTATTAGCTCCAAGCTTGAACCTACGCGAAGCTTTCTGCTGCCTACTTCTTAGATAGTTCGGGCAAATCACGTTTCTTGGCGCGCATATATAAACAATCGTCCGCGTCATTAAGCATCGTCTTGGCGAACTGTCGATCCAGCGCGACGTGGGATTATAACACAACCCCGGTTAGTGCATGGAACTTTGTTTGGAACTTATACAAGAACCAGTGTGTTGGAACAACATGAGCCCGTCGGTATAGAGTCAAGGAAACCCGGCGATAAAAAAAGCAACATGGCGCGCACCAGACGATCAAACATGCCCGTTGAGGGCTCCTGGCGCATGGTGGAAGAAGGCGAAAATGACAGTTTCGATACCACTATACTGCGGGATGCATATGAAGATGACTTCGTCATGTCGAGCCAACAGTCGCAGCTGACATCGTCTTCACAAGATATGGCATCCCAAGACAGCATTCGCGATTTCGCTGAAAATGCAGATGAGGATCAGGTCATCCTACGAGCTCCCTTTCAACCCTCCCTAGTGTCTACGCGGCACGCGTCTATAGACAAAGAGTCCACCCCTGTTCCGGAATTCTTTATGCCCACTGTTGGCGTCATAAGTCCCCGGCGCTCTAGCGCTCGTTCATCCAAAACTATTCGGCCTGTCGCGAATGATCCCTCAGAACTTCGAAGGAGAACTTATCGGCAAGGATCAACTGATGGGAGTCGCCACGACTACTCAACACCAACACCGCGTGCGCGAGGGAAAGACCAATCTACGACACCACCACCAGGTCCCTCGGAGCGGATTACTAACTCGGCACTCGGATTCGTCGTCGAGTGCTTAGTTTGGGTTTTGTCAGTCGTTGGCATGGCGCTTCGCTTTGTGAAATGGCCGGTAGCCGTTCTGCTTGCCGTCTATATCTCTATCGGGATTGCGATGGTAGGTAAGAACGCGATTACCCAATCTGCTTCGGCATCGTTGCAGCCGATCTGTCGTATACCGGGTGTCTCGCTCCTCCATCTCACATTCTGCCCAGATGACTCTCTAGTCTCGGGCTCGGAACACAACGCCCATTCCCTAGAGTTTGACGAGCTCATGAGTGTGCAATCGAAGTTTGAGAAAGTTTTGGAGGACTCGGCGCAGGGTATCTCACTTCCTATGGACATGAAGCGGACAGAAGCCTCTGTACGTGATTTGCGGACCCTTGTCAAATATAGCGATCTACCCGCGCGCGACGAGCTCGTATTCGAGTTTGACGGTTATATCGATTCCGTTCGCAATATCATCAATGACCTCCAGTCATTCAACACGCATGTCGGCGGCGCCGTCGACAGTGTAATTGGTATCAATCGCTGGACATCTCGGTACATCGACTCAGTCATGATAAACCGAGAAGCGCACAACAACTTGTTGTCGCGTAGCCTTGAGTGGGTGTTCGCCCCGTTTCAGCCAGTGGTATTCGACGAGCGCATTATACTGGACAAGTACATCGAGCACACGGCATTCGTGTCAGAGAAGATCGAAGTCCTCATTCTTGAAGCGCAGGCTATACTTCGGCTGCTTTCGCTGGCTGAAGATCATCTAGAGCGCATCAACGAGTACGTCGTCCGCAATGACAACGCCGTTAAGGAGAAGCATAATGAGGTGTTTTGGAACTTGTGGACACTAGTTGGTGCTAACAACCGCCGCCTACAAAACCTGAGAGCAAAACTATCCTTGTTACGTCAGGTCGATACCCAGCGACGCTCGGCTGTGACCCAATTGATTGGCATGGTTCACGACCTTGGCGATATCCAGACTAAGTTGGGTGATTTGCGAGATCGTGTTGCGGCGCCTGAGTTGCTAGCAGACACTACGTCCATTCCGCTTAGCGTTCACATCGATACAATCAACGCCGGAGTAGAAAGGCTAGAGGCAGCGAGGATTCGCATCCGTGCCCAAGAGAATGAAAGGCTGCAGGAAGCGCTTGCTAGAGGGAAAAACGAAATTCCCATGATTGAAGCTTGAGAAGGCATTCATCTGCTATCTTGGTTTGGATTGATTTTGACGTTTCTATGGCACAAGGGGTACAAGCAACGGCGTCTGGGAGTTGGGGTTGGAATTAGGCATGTTCTACTGACCGGCATAGATAATTGCCGCTGTAATTCTAATTGGATGAAAAAATTGTTACTGACTTTTGATTGCCTGGAACATGGATATCACTCGTCGATATCGCTTTGGGGGTAATGTGCTTCAGAGTGTATCTTGGTCAAGTCGCCCCGAGTCGCCATGTTACAAACTATATAGTCTGGGGTTGTTAAATACAACCTTGAGCTGCTACGTGTGCTAATATTTTGTGAATTGAGCAGCGACACGCACCGCCCTCTATTTTTTTCAAGAGATGTTGATGCCAAGTACCTGTCTGTGTCCTCTTCATTATTCATAGATGTTCCAAATACGATCAACTGGTTCCCTCTCTTAAAGGTAAATTATTGCCTTGCGTTCATGTCGAACAGTGACTCGGGCTCTTCTGAACTATAATAAGCTAGATGTGACGATCACGATCACCCTAGTCAAGGGGCATGTCTGCATATAGCCAGATAGCGTCGTCGAAGGTGTCCAGAGTCCTTTACGCAGGACCAAGTATATTTCTTTTACACTAATTACGGTGTCATGAAACTTACGTAGCTATAGGTCTCCAATTAGCTCGAGTATATAACGTTTTACCTTCTGCTTGTGTCATTGTCCAGTATTACAGTTCTAGTCCCACGACAACTAGTTGCTTAAAAGGCAGGCAGGGGCTAAAAGTCCGGTCAAAACTATGAAGGAGTAGAACAAGCAAGCCTCATTTTTGGGAGTTGACTGTAACAAAACACAGCACACCGAGTGCTGTTTTGGACTATTGCGGCAGTCTGTTGTACCACCCACGTTTAGTGCACGTGCTTAACAATATGCTGCTTATGGCAAATGATCATCAACCTAGGGTACCACCCGCGATACTAACCGGCTTCCGCATAGTTCCCGCTGTCACTAAACTTAGCGTCCGTGTCCTGCAGGCGGTCGTGCGGATAGGCTATTCTAACCTACCACTTGCTTCCACCTCCCTCCACAATTATAAGTTGATCACACTCAAGAGACAGAAAAGCTCGTAAGCTTTGCTGCAAGACGCATTGACCCCATTTTTGTTCGTGATAACAGCCTGGGGGAAACGCAGGGAGGAACGCAATGAAGAATAAAGATAGGGTACGATGGCTCTCTACTTTCGAAGACATACACTATAGGCCGAATCTTGTTGCTTTTTAAGGCAATCGTGTTTTCACCCGTCTAGGTAGACCGAAGGGCTTAGTTGAGGCACATCAAATAGAGGCTGAGGAAATTGAACCCTGTGCCGCAGGGCATATTTGCGATGAGGCAAGTAGCCCCTATCAGCCGTGCCCGAATGCAGCCCAACCATTCGCCTAAATTCGTCATAATTTGGAAATGCGCACCCCCATGCATATCCAGATTGATTATAAATGCCGAAGCCGTTCTTAGCGGGGGCCAGCACTGTGTGTCCAATGAATACTGTAACCTAATTATCTGGGAGGCAGATATGCTGGTCATCAAACTCCTCTTTCGCAATGAGGCGACACGTTTCTGTGACAAATAGCGGGCTCATTGTACACTCCGAAACACGAAGAATATCGTAGCCAAAGAGCCGCAGCGTTAATTTTGTTCCTTGGACATATGTGGTCAATGACACGAGTTTCTATAGTGGAGTTTATGTCATGGCCAATGCTCACCGCCCAATGATCCAGCCGCGCGGCCGGATGGGTTTAAATATCGATGGGGCGTCGGCTCATTGTTCACTTTAGCTATTGCTTCTGACAAAATAAAGGTTCTCGTATAATGAAAGAAGGACGCAACTTGCACCGTCGTCATCGTAAGCTCCTTAAGCCGCTCGTCTTGTATCTTTGTGTTACTGGGTTAGATCTCCGGGAAGGCAAGGATTTGAATCATCAGTTAGAACCACCGGATGCGTCAGGTACCATTATTCGTCTTGATCATGCATTCTTTAAATTCTTATAGAGCGTAATTGAATAGATCGGTCATGAAAACCCATGATAAGGGGAAAATCCGGAAATTGGTCAATCAACTCTTCGGTTCTGAGAACATTCCAAGCTGTCATAGGACATAATCTCGTAGACAAAATACTCCGTGTATAAGGTTGGGTAGCTATCACGAAGATGTTTTAGAGACCTTCACGTACCAATGAGTATCTATTGCCTACCCCAAGCACAGATTCCTACAGGCGCCAATGTAACGATAGGTGTAAATTTATTGAAAGAGTCATCGCCCAGCTGCTTCTCTTTACGCCCGTAACTTAGCTAGTTTAGTAAATTTTCCCAAAATCATAATGTTCATGAATACCATGGGGATCTTGACACTTTTTCTTCCAACAAGTTTCCTTGATCGCCTCGATCTTGATGCAATAGGGCTCAATGACTATCATGGGGTGAATTATTAACTAGCCTCAAGTTACCCATCGGATTGGAGCCCCTTATAGAAACAACTACATATGATGACATAGTACATAGAGCAATCAAAAAAATGAATACTTCGGTCGAAGGGTTAACGAGAAACTAAGATTACTTCTCAGTATATAGTTACTAGTGACATGCCTACCTCCGAACAACCTGTTGAGTATTTGAGCAGAGAGAATCGATCCTCTCCTAGAGAGGGGCAACGGCTACCATACGCATGCTTTCTCACTCAAATACTGTGATATTTTAATTCGCTCAACAAAAGAGGAGCGCCTCGGGGAGGACCTCGCATCCCTTTAGATATTTTATTTGGAGGGGCAGCCCTATCAACAACACATCGCCAAAAAAAGACTTCGGTGAGCTCTGATGAGCCTTCTGTTGATCCCAGCCCGAAACCGACTTCATCACAAGACTGAACTATGATTTGATGCGTCGACTATATTAGCGTTCTCCTAATGCGACGCTCTAATATAAGTAGTAGTCGATCTCCGGAGGCACATCCGTTGGAAAAGGAGCTCATTCGTTGCATACCGAACTCGAAGTATACCCGAGCCCCTTTAAGCCGTTACTTGATCTGGATAGGACAGGATTAAGGAGAGCCGGGTTTCATTCCTACTGAGGAAATGCCTCGCCTGTGAGTATGACACAATATTATTCAATTTTGAGGATGATCTTTAGGTTCTATTGTACGACTTCGCTTGTTTTTGGATAGCCTAGCTCTACTTGAAATAAACTGGGCGCTGGCAGCACTTTTCTTACCTCAGGGGCCAAAATCTTCTGTCTGCGAAACGAATGAATTTGACGTCACTTCGGTTCGCGATTTCCTGCTGCCGAGAGCAAGTAGTCGCAGATGCAAAGTGAGAATGGGATGGAAGTGTTTATGTGGCTCTCGTGAAACAAGAGGCTTGTAGCACCAAGTTCAGTATAATGTAGGTAGTGGTTTTACAAGCTGACAGTTTACTTAGAGCTAGCCATAATTCCCGAACTACCTCAAACTACTACTATGGTTATAAAACAAAAGATCATTAATCCAACACCATAAGCAATGGTTGTATCTGGGTGCATTCGTTTTCGCTATCATTTGTCATGGCCTCTAATTCAGTTATTTTCAAACTTGATGCCACTGTTATTGTCGGCAGAACAAGGATCCAAAAATTGAAGAATAGCTTGCATTGGTGGGGTACCTATACTAGGCTATCTAAGAAAGTCCATCACTCAAGGCTGTAATATTATTCTTAAGGATCTACAAGACTTAGCGAGGCTCAACACGATCGCTTGCACTATAGTCCTTCAGGGGATAGGTAAGTAGTATTTTGCGGTTTCCGCAATATAGTTAATGAAGATGCGATTAGGTACATATGCACGTTGATAGCTACCACCTTGCTACCCTGATGATGTACTGGGATATTATATATCCATGCCTATAATAGTTCAAGTATTTGCTACAGGTCAAGCCGCCGACTATCGATCTACTGGCCTCAATCGCACGCTTTTTTTTTTTTTTTCGAAAAGGACATTTTCGATACCTAAAATAGGCCTTAACTGACGATAGGCTATCTACTCCATGACAAGGTTGACCAGGATAGAACCGACCGCGAAATTTCCGGAATCTTGACGTCGGGCGGGCAGACCGAGTTTTATCGCTTCAGCGAACAACCACTTCGGAGAACACCGCCTTCGTTGACTTAGTGAAGGTGGTTTAAGTCGCAAGCTGAATATGCCGGGGGGTACCGAACCATGGTTTCTGGGCGGACCTCTCGTGCATGATTGGCAGGTTGGGCTACATCAAAAATGCATTTCTTTCCTAAATCGGTGTCAAATGCTACACTAAGAGGAAATACCTACCTAGTCCTCAAGAACTAGAGAATATTCAATCGAGGTAGGTACTTACCTATGTGGTATTTTAAGAGGGATTATTGACATTTCTGAAGTACACCATATATTCTGAAACGGATGGGAGTTTGCGAAGTGTACCGTACTTAGGTGTGCTGATGAAATACCGACCCAAAATAATTGCTGCATAATCACGATTCGGGAGGCTTTACCTCAGAATTTTGCGATGTGGGCATTGAATTGCGATTATCTTCAGATTTGCAGGGGCTCGCAAGCTGCTGTCGTCACTCCCCAATCAAGATTGAATTTGTCAATGCAAGCTACCTTAACACAGCATAGGTGGATCATGGTTTTTTCTTTTCTTTTGCCACTCATTCTCATTTTGACTCGTGTTGTAGGCATGAGAAAGAGTTTCATGACTCCGGAGACCGCTTACCGCCAGAAGCCTCTGACAGCATACCTCAAAACCATCTCCAAATCATTCATATATGTATGCATTACGTTTTCCGCTACCTTACATAGAGATGTCGACAATAGCTCGTATACCTACACTTCACCGGCTACTAGGCCTCTTCGTGCATGAAATGTTGTGCTGGTGTTTTTCTCTATCATTCGCCAGATCAACTTTATCATATCATAATCTTCTTGACAAGATTCTCTCCCCTTAGCTATGAAACCCGTTCTATCTGTTCAACCCGGGCATGGTAGCCCCGAATGTATGCCATCCGACGCGGAAGGCTCTGCAGCACCAATAGACCACAAGGCAAAAAAACGCATTCAGAATCGGGTAGCACAAAGAACATACCGTGAGCCTTAATAGATTCAACACGTATTCGGTAAAGCTTATTTATATATAGGTACTCGAATAAAGCAACGTCTTCAAGATTTGCAACAACAAGTCCAAACATTACAGCAGAAGGAGGAAGAACAACAGCGCGAGGCCCAGCGCGAAAATAGAGCAGATGAAAGTGGTAACGAGGAAACGACTTTTCATACTCCTATTCCCGAGAGGCCTGGTCCCACATTTGTTCATAGTCGAGGCGAAGAGCCCAGCCTTGAGGTAGCATGTCAAGATTTTCACTGTGTAAAAACGACAAACTCGGGTCCGTGGACTGGACTTCCCAGCCAGCCTAACATATGGGCCCATCAACATGGGGAGACACGATCTCCGTACGACAACTCTTTCAACATACCTGGACGTCCACCTATCACCACGATCCCAGCCTTATCGCCGACAAACCTCCAACGGGAAGCTTCTAGTAGCGTATCGTGCTCGCATACATGTCAACCAGAGCATCTTCAAAACTCGCTGGCATTTTCCCCTGGAGTCGAGGGCAGATTGCGATATCCCATTGACAGCCAGGCTAATAATGCCTTTGGTAAGTGCCTGAACTTCTCTGCTACTTACTCATCAAACGGTATAAGCAATTTAAAATCCAACGGATTCACTGACTATTATAAGAAACGAACGACGAGGGGCGAATTGGCCAGTTTCAGGGCTTTAATTCCTCTCAGTTATCTCCTTGGCTACATAAACTAGAGCTGAGGTCCCCTACCCACCCGACGCCAGTAGCCGCGGCAAAACACCCAGCAAACAACATGGCCCAGACGAATTTCTACCAGGACGGAATCGTAAGTCCACCTTTGACAGCTGCGTCAACCCACTGGCCAGAGACTATTTCACCAAGCCCACAAGCGTCAGTGGAAGAGCAATTAGAGTACGTTTTGAACTGTGCCCAGCGTGTAGGGTTCGACAGCTTCGACACCATGGCCCTGCATTACTACACTCGGAACTTCAACCCAACCTCCACTGTAGCACTAGAACAGCACCTGAGTCGCAACCAACGTCTTCCTGAACTTCTCGCCGAGTTGAGGAAGCAGTCGTCAAACTGGAGCGAATGGCAACGTTGTGGTTATCAAGGTGAAGCACTCAAAGCAGCCGAGGAAATCTGCGCGATGGAATATGGCGAGTTTCGCAAGTGCGAAGGAAACGGTAGCGAACATGAAGGTACAACTGAGTCGGCCCTGGGATATATGGTGAGTGAGGACCATCTGAACGATGAGGCAAATTTCTACGTTCCTCCGCTCAGCTATAATGCTTGGTGTGGGGTATAAGAGGATACTGACAGGGAATATCTCCAGTTACCCAATCTCTGGGCCCTCTTAACTGGATTGGTGTCAAGCAACCAGCAGTTATCTCAGAGACAAACTTCTGAGGTGGTTCTTACGTGTATGAGACTTCTTTGTGGATTAGAGGGATCGCAGAATTAGTCGGGCACGGGGCTGTCACCTAAGATTGTTGTGACATAGGTACATAGAGATATATCACAATTTGTGGTACATCAGAATATAATAAAGAGCATTCTACAAATAACGAATCCAACTATAAAGCACAGGAGTAAACGTGTTCTGACCTACACGCATCGCACCAGGTTTTTATGACATACCGTTTGTTTAATACCTAAATAGAGTAATGTGTTTGTGGTTGTTATGTTTAATCCAAACATCTCAATTTTAATTGATAGATATTGTACCCTAAAGATGTTTAATGGACGGTTCGTACGCTGGTCCAATATCAACTGTCTATAACTGATTTGATGCGGTAAGAAAGAAACTATTCAGTCAAGCTCCGGGTAAAAATCCTCCAGCATTTGGCAATATCTACTGAAGTCTTCCATTGCACTCATCTTCAAGCTCAGGAGAAAGTGCTTACGATGAGAAAGTTCCATTTAGAACATCCAGAACGTTAACTTTAACTCACCGTCTTTTTTTCCGTCCGTCTCGTCAATGGAGCCGCATCACCCCAAACTATAATAAGGTGGAACCTATAGCCAACAGTTACCTTGACACTAAGATCACCGCTGCAATGGTTTTGTTTTGGGTCTTATGACCTGTGGGCGGTCTGGGCCTGTGTTGCGTTGGATCATCCACCAAGACGTGTCACGAGATCACCATTGGCAGTCTCTGGGGGTAAGCGGTGTGCGTGCTCTATACTTACTCATACTATTTGTGTAGTCTTGCGGTCTACAATCATAGTCTATAATTATAAGCTTAGGAGATTGTTATGTGAGCTGAATAGTAGAAAAATGGTCGAAAACTCGCGACGGAACCCAGTTCTTCAGCTATAATAGTGCAGTTGCTATGATTATAGTCAAACTGAGGAAAATGTTTAGCTGGTTCGGGACTAGGACGATCGGTAGCACAGACTACCTAGGTACTTAAGTACAAGCTTATTCGATCTTATTAAACTTCTATGCGATGTGATGACGTAATTTCAACGATCCGGGCAGGAAACGACATTCTGGCTTATAAGCTGGGAGATGGTACGGCATTTAGGGCCGACCATCCGATTAGGTAGCTACTAGAGGGCTAACTATGGAGGCTGCTTATCTCCCCTAATCTTCAGCTAGCAAGTTGTTTACTTACTATAACTTTACCACACGACGGTGTAGGTAGATATGAGCTTTCAGCTTGCACGATGAGCTCCCTTTTTGCCGCCATCTTGTACATTCGCCTCAAACTATTGATTTTCTTGATCCGTTTAATTGTCCGCTTCGCGACTCCCCGCGTTCATGCGAAACCGGATGCGGTGCTAGAAATCCCCTCGCGCGATTCCGGCCGGACGATCAGGGTGCATGTTTACTCGCCATCCCCTGTAACGTTTCCTAACGGTCTAGACGATGTCTTGCAGACGCCACGACCCGTATTGATCAATTGCTTCGGCTCCGGATTTGCACTTCCCCTCTTTGGCGCTGATGACCTTTTCTGCAGTGAGGTTTCCAAGCAAACTGGCCATGTTGTATTGGATGTCGATTATCGGTTAGCACCTGAGAATCCCTTCCCTGCAGCCATCCACGATGTCGAGGATGTTGTGCAACACGTTGTGACGCGTCCCGACAAATATGATATTGCTCACATCTCCATATCTGGCTTCTCGTCTGGGGGCACGTTGGCGTTAGTTATCCCAACGCTGTTCTCTGCCAATACGTTTCGGAGCATCGTCACCTTCTACCCTTCAGTCAGTATGGTAAAGGACCCAAGCGAGCGCAAGGCGCCGGTCGAAGGTCCCAAAAATGGACGTGCTCCCCTTTTCTGGACACGGCTATTCAGGGAAGGCTACCTGAAGGGTATGGATCCTAGAGATCCGCGCATCTCGCCACTCTACGCTGATACGGCAAATTATCCGAGAGATACGCTTATTATCACCGCTGAATATGACGTCTCGGCGTTGGAGGCGGAGGAATTCGCGAAGAACGCCGAGGCGAGTGCGCAAGCCACCGACAAGCGAGTGATTCTTCGCAGAATGCGCAGTTGCGGTCATAATTTTGACAAAAGCAAGAAAAACTCGGCAGCCAGAGATGAAGCTTACGCTTTAGCTATCGAGCTGCTGATTAGTAGTCTAAAGAACTGATGATTCTCTCTCGTGAACTTCCAGTCAACTGCGAGTAGTGCAGCTCTCAAGGTGACGTGGATCTTCCGTACCTACGATATTGCCATGTAAGCCTATTTCTAGCAAAGTGATAAACTGCTCGCAGAGTTGCGGGGCCGGAATCAGGCAGCCAGACTTTTAGAGCGGGGGAAGTAATCCTCGTCATCCATCAACGATATAGTATGAGGGATGAATTTCAAAGCGGAGGTTTTTGAATTCCGCCTAAGTTTTAGTGAAAGATGAAGCGCCGAACTTTTAGAAGTAACCAACTATTAGTAGGGTCCTGCGATTGTGCAGATCGGGAAGGCGATGTCGAACATGATACCTACCATCACCAATCATCTTGGTGGAGCCTTTATTCCCCTCTTTCTTCCTCATCCTACGTCCTTATCTAAGGAGCCAACCAGTAAATCGCGTATTCCTTTTGGCTCAAAATAGAGCGTCGCGATAGAATGAGTCACGATAAAACCTGTAAATAGGAAACGCGTCAATTTCGTCATCCATCTGCGGAAGCCAATGGAGAAGCGACGCCGCGCAACGGTGACGCTAGACCGCACCATCTTCGGCGGCGGTCGCCCGCGATGGAGTCAAGAAACGGACCCCCGAGGTTCTACATAAAGCCTCAGTCAGATACGGCATTCTAATCTAAAGAGAGAAATCCAGCAACTTCATAATAAAAGCAAATATGTCTTCCGCAAGCAATTCAGACACTGCCAATGCATACTTGCCGGTGCCCAATCCCACAACCCCATACTGGCGAACAGACCTCCACCATCTGGACTCTCATCGCTCGACAAAAGATTTACCCACCGAATGCGATGTGCTCATAATCGGTGCCGGAATCTCGGGCGTTTCGGTCGCATATCACCTATCCCAGCCCGATGCGACCGCGGGGAACTCCACCGCGGCTCCATCCATTCTGCTTCTCGAGGCCCGCCAGGTCTGTTCCGGTGCCACGGGTCGTAATGGCGGACACGTAAAAGTCAAGATCAGGTCGATTCTAAACCAACTAGAGCGCGGCGGGCTTGAGGAAGCCGAGAAGCTTATTGCTTTTGTTGGCGCTCACGTCGACGCTTTCAAAGACGTCGTCGAACGCGAGCGCCTCGATTGTGAGTTTGAGCTTCGTCGCTCCTACGATGTGTACATGAGCGAGAAGGAAGCGTCTTCTGTACGCAAATCTTGGGCTCGATACTCGGTGGGTGGAGGATATTGGATGCAGCCTCGGCAGCTCGTGAATACCGATCTTGCAGAGCCGGTGTCGAGCGTGAAAGGCGCACGAATTGCTGTCAGCTCGCCTGCGTGTTCATTGGTAAGTGACACCTCTTCTTGAGGACATCTTTGTATCGAGAACTGTATAATCTCTCATGTACTCCCTCTTGAGTCACCCGGTCCTATACTCGCTAACTTATAATGCGAAAGTGGCCATACAAATTTGTGACACAACTTTTAGCGCGCACCATGGAGCGGAACCCAGCCCTAAACCTCCAGACAGAGACGCCAGTACTAAAAGTCGAATACATTGCAAAGGGAGAAGGCGGCAACCCAGAGACACTCATTCATACTTCTCGGGGCTTGGTTCGCGCGAAAAAGGTCGTGTTCGCAACGAACGGCTACACTGCCGGCCTCCTGCCCCAGTACAAGGACATTATCACACCGGTCAAAGGCACAGCAGCACACCTCGCACCATCACCTGCAAAGGGACCAGTGTTTCCTCATCTCAGCCACACCTACAATCTAGAGTTTGGGTTAAACGATCGCGAAACTGTCGATTACCTCAATCCAAGACCAGACGGCGGGATTGTGGTAGGAGGAGGGAGTTGGCTGTTTCGAGAAGACCGTGACTCGTGGCACAACACTGTAGACGATTCGACTACCTTTGATGCCATCGCGAATGCGAAGTACTTTGAAGGCTATATGCAGCGGAACTTCAGAGGATGGGAGGATAGCGGTACTGAAGTTGACAAGATCTGGACTGGAAGTAAGTTTTTCCTCCTTCGGCTCAGGTAGTTGACATTCATTGCTAATTAGCATCCTCCAGTAATGGGGTCCACACCAGACCAGGTCCCGCATGGTGGAGAGGTGCCGGGGCGAAAGAATCAGTGGGTTATAGCTGGTTTCAACGGTGGTGGTATGGCCCTGAGCTTCCTGTTAGGAAAGGGGGTTGCTCAGATGGTTAGGCACAACCTACCGTTTGAGGAGGTCGATCACATCATCCCGCGTGCTTTCAAAACTACAGAAGAGAGGATTGCGAAAAAGAACTAACTCACTTCATCGACTCTGAGCCGTCGTAGGCGCTCGGATGTTCATACACGAGTAATAAGTTCCGTTTAAAGCACAATGTTAGAATTATTCGTTTACTCCATTGAACTGAAACCATTATTCTGGTTTTAATCAAGTGATCCGTCGAGTGCTGTCTGTACATTTAAAGTCAAGGAATAATAATATCCATCACCCCTGATAAGAGTAGTCTCAATTTTTAGGGGGCTCTAAGCAAGTTATGGCCTCGTGTCCACAGCTATACCGTTCTAAGTCAACCTGGATTAGCTTGAGTCTTCTGCAGATGGGATCTAAGAAGCGACTTACCTCACTAGTAGTGTACGTTCTATCGGAATCCCAGCCGTGGAGAACATTTTCATTCGATCCAACGGCTTCAGCTTGGCCTGTTAGATGGGTATTGAACTCAAGATGATTGAAGTATGTCGCTACACCTTCGTTTCTGTCCCATGATTCAATGTTTCTGATGGCCTCTTCTAGCTTGGCTCCTTGGCTGGGTGAATAATATAAGTCGGTGATCCCCTTGCAAAATGCAAGCCACAGATCCGTGCATATGTACTAAATGTCGGCACGGGGCCTGGACATCTGACTGATATTGCTTCGGATGAGGCTGAGCTGATTTCGAATTGTATGATTCGTTTTATGATCTAGAATCCTGAATAAATCTGGGACAACTCTGAGAAGGTTCTTGTCAATCATGGCATTTGCGATCCTTTTGACCAAAAGGGCATGTCTCATCCTCTCAGTGTCTAAAAGTGTCGTGATATCGGTGAAGTCCCTGAGAAGGTCTACCTGGACCATAGTTTTCGCAACGTCCTTGGCTAATTGAAGTGTTTGATCTCTTGCGGCAGTGCGAGCTTCGGACGCCCACAGGCGCTTCTTCAGATTGTTGAAGACCCTACAGAATATTTTGTGGATGAACCGTATGTTGGGACACTCGAGAGCGTGACCATCTTGGTGCGTAGGTTCGCCATATTTCATTTCGTCTTGCACCAATAGCAACGCATCAACCGCCTAGGCCAACGCTGTGTACGGCCTCACACATCTCTTTTGAACGTTCATTGCGTAGAACGTTTCTCGACCGTTGAGAAATCGTTTGAAGAGGTATCGCACGGCATTCGTGTCCGTTGAGCCGAATTGATGGCTAACAGCCCTAAAAAAGTTGATGTTGGGGCCTTTTCTTGCATTCAAAAGGTCCTTCGACGAAAAGGCCGAAATCATGAGTAACAGGGCGTTGTAGTGCGTAAGATTTCTGCGAGTATCTTAGTAACAGCTATGAGCTGAGTAGTGCTACATCAATCGGAGTCCAACCGGGTCAACTACGTACGATTTCTCATCTGGATGAGCTGGGACATTGTCTAAATGTCTTATCAAAAGACGTTCGGCAAAAGGGTCAAACTCCTCAGTGCAAAAGAGAAATCCATCGAGGGGCTCGATGGCCGAAGCCATGATGATGTCCGGTGTGCTGCATTCCATATTACGAGTACTACCATAAAAGATTGAGAGATGGAAAATAATTTCTGCGTATGATTGAAGGATGATTTAACGACCTGGGAGGTTGGAAAAGGCCAGTATTTGCATGTTATGTGAGGAGAACAAAGCCCAAGACTTGCCGAAAATCCAAGTCAGGGAGGAACAATGTTAAGCTTGTGAAAAATGGAAAGGGCATAAGTAGCTGGATGCACCTGACTACATAATGAATAAAGCATGTGACACCAGGTAAGCCATCAGTTAACATATGAATGAATGATGCACTCAATTGAATGGCAAATGAAGCTTGAATAATGCCATCGTTGAGTATGGCCAACTACTTTTTATGACATCTCCTGGCCATTCCTTATTCACTTAGTTTTCTTTATCTTGCTCAGTATGCAGCGATGGAATTGATCCGAATACCTATAGCTTAGGTAGTAGTGCAGGTTCTTCTAACTACTCGTCCTTGTTGGACTGCAATGTGGATATTGATGTTGTAGAAGTAATGGAGGTAATTGACATCTGCCACCCGTGCGGGGTCCTTATAACCACTGTCCTTCGTACCTTCCTACACCCTCTTAATCCCATCTTTATCTCAGGTGCAGCTGCTCAACTGAGTTAGGGGCGCTACCAGGTACCTGAGGTAGACGAGCGAAACCTTTACTCCCACCACAAGGTAGCTCCTTACCTATTATTTTGCGTCCAGAAATCAATTAACATTCTGTTCACAGATTTAGGGACGGTCTTTTTTCTGCAAGAGAGGAATACAAGATTTGGTTACAAGAGCGGCCACAATCAGGGGGTTCTAATCCAGAGACTGCCCCTCATATCTTTTTACAGAGCCAGTCCCTATGCCTTCTTCCCTTAGCGGAACTCTATACCAAGGTATGCAAACTGCGCAATCGATTCTCTTGATATGTCCATATTACGTCAGTCCTTGTCGGTGGTGATCTTCGCAAGAAAGCGTTCCAACAGTGGCTCATCTGTCATGTTACCTGGCAGTCCAGCCATACATGTACCGCTAAAGGGTTGAAGGCAAACCTGTCGTAGTTGGTGTCTCCAATTTCGGCTTTTAAACAATCATTGGAGCGTTCAGTTTGGCATTAAGAACCCATTAAGATACCCACAAATCTATTGCCACGCAACGAAGAACCTAGGTAATGTATGATGATGCATATAGGTGGCGCCATTTCCCGATTTGCAGCAGCGTATGCTTGTGCAACGCATGATTCAATTAGAATGGAATAGGAATCCCAAAGAATCCAGTGACGATGTCAATATAAGTGACCTACGTATTCCCATAATAGGCTGGAAATCATGATCGCGTTCTGTGTTTATCTATTTCCCCAGGCAAAGCAGCCAGGTTAAACTCAATCTCCATTCTAAAATACGCAATATATCTCTACACCCATATCCGATTCACGTATCGCATGGAAATCGAATGTGCCCGCCGTCTGGCTTCCCATATCTGCGTCTCCATTCATTTCAAGCTGCTGCCTGACTCGCATCCTTAGGTACAGGAATGTATGGCCGGATAACTTCGTCCACGTATGCACGAGGTAAGCCCCACTGCTCTGTTACCTCCTTGATGCCTAAGTTCATTCGGCCGACGTATTCGTCCTTAGGTATTGACGGCGTGATGCGTTGAAAGTCGATGTAAACAAGCACTTGAATAGTCTCACCCGGCGCCACAGACGTAGTTCCTTCATGCGACTGTTTTTTGGTTTTCTCTGCCGGCTGTGTTGATTCAGTTTCAACTGAAGCACTGGTCGTGACCGCCGAAGAGCCTTGTCCGGCACCTGAGTTTGAGACATCAACCCACGCAACATCTAGCACCTCGCGCTCGTACGCATATCCCACCCCTTCGCAGCGATCGAGCGTCTCTTCGTCGTCGGGATGTAGTCGATATACTAGTCCGTAGACGCCCGGTCCCGAAACAATTTCCCAAGGTTGATCCCAGGAGGAATCATGGCCCTCATTCGTCTCGACTTGGTCTTCCGTGTCGCGTGTCTGGAGAGAAGACTTATATTCGTTTTGTACGATATTCGCGTATCCACGTTCGTTGATGATCCACTGTAAGTTTGGAATAAGCAAACGCCATCTTCAATCAAACCTCTAAATAATTAAGAGTACTCGGAGAACTTGAATCTGACTCCAATGTGAAGAGTATTACTCCCATTTACTATTAGGGATAAGAGTGACGGTAGGTTAAAGAACCACTCACAGTCCAGCCAGTGAGTTGCGCTAGGCCTATCGGTGTGGAAGAGGGGCATCGATTCCGCATCTGGGTTGTTGACAGGTTTGATCCATAGGCGAAGTAGAGCCGCTCCTTGTCTTGTGAATGCTTTTGTCCCATGATTCCCACAACTTGTGTCGTTGGTATGATGGGAAGCGCAAGCGATGATGTATTCCAAATGAAAGTTCGGCAGTCTTGACTAATGAGTGTGCTGCTATGCTTTAAAAATGAATTTATCCTTTGTCTAAGGGTGTTTCGGTTTTTTCCCTGTCTTACTTAGGCACGCAGTTACAAAATCATACCTGTAGTAAGGTAGGCGGCTGGTTGCCTTGTGCTACATGAGACTACTGTGCTAAGCGGGTAAGGATTAGATAGCGCGCTATCGTGGGGTTGGCATGCGGGACCCCGCCTTCTAGTCAACTTACCTACAAGTAAGTTATACTGTAGTCCCGTAGTAGGCCCCCTATAAAGAGCCATTTGACAACATACTTCGTCGCATCAATAAAGTCTCGTGTAGAAGCTCATGTCCTCCCCAATATACGCTTTCAAAGAGTAGTGCAGATGGCTGGCTGCTAATAGTCGATAAGCTTAAGATAAGAGTAAAGGGGTTCGTTCGCAGGAGGGGAATTGTTCTTATGCTTTTTGTTATTTTTTTTTTCTTTTTAGTTGATGGATTTAGTGTTATCTAATCAAGAGATTCTACATCTAATTAAGCGCCATTCGCCAACCTCAGATGCGTATAAGTCTGTCCTCTCTAGCTGGGACCCCAAAGCTGACAACTCGAAAATTTGCACAACTATGAAGCCTGGGGGTGTTTTTGAACCCAGGCCAATATCCTACCTAGGTAGATAGTTCAAAGTCCCACCGACATGCGAGCCATTAATTTGGCAATCTCGCTGTGGTTTCGTGGCTTATTTAAATAACGTGCCATCCTCCTTGTAGTACTTCAAAGCACCACCAACAGCAATGCCCAAGAATTTGTCCTTCTCTTTGTTGTTCACGCCCATCAGAATCATGTGGCTTGTAATTCAAATTTATGCGTGAAGTCATTCCATTACCGGCGCCGAAGGGGTGGATGTTGATGAAGTGGTGGTATTACGACATGTCGTGAGGGTCGAAACAGGATCCATGTTACGGCTCCAACTATATAAGTAACTGCAGACGGTCACGTCTCTGACTTGAAAACGTTGTATCTTTTGATAGTGTTATGGTATAGTGCTGCAGTTCTGTTCCGTGACAATTCACTCTCCGTCGACACGTCTCTATTTAGGTTTCTAACCCAGACGGCCATATGGGCGGGAACAGCACTTGCATGGTAGAGTCTGACTGCTCTTTCTTTGCCGGTCTTTAGGTCAATGTACTTAACAGTAGCTGGGTAATCGGCACCACGATACCGGCCAAGGACGACATCATGAACACTCATGCCAGCGCAAGGTATACTATAGATAGTTTAACTGCATCTTCACTTCACGGATACCACCGATCACGTCATTGTTGATCGCCTATGAGAGGGCCCGCCCGTACTGAATAACTCCGCGCCGGACACGAAAAGCGGCAGCCCTATTTATTTCTTTGGCCGCGCTGCTCAAGGTCTTGCAGTAGTTCAGCCTAGTCGATGGGCGAGGTGTCGATATTCTTTCCGCGAAAAACCTGTTGGCATAGATTGACAGTATCGTCGGAGCCAGCTCCCACGTCCTCGATTTAGTTTGGATCCGAAAATGACATGGCAGAACTCCTCCTCGCTGAGATATCAAGTAGCCACTGGATATACCGTACGGATTTAGGGGGCAATAGGACCACGGACATCCTGTTCGTGTATATATAGAGGTCTTCCCACCTTACCTACAGCAGTAGTTGGTTGATTAATCAATCACTCATATACCTTCATTTCAACACTCATTAACGTGTTTCTATCTATAAATGCCAAAATTGGCGCCGTCGCCTTCTTATATCAAAAAGGCCACATACCGCTATAGACAATATTTCTATACAAAGTGTCCTCCATTGTGAGTTTAGATGCTTTGTTCGAGAAAAATAGTTGTTGGAAGTAGGGGATCCTGTAGATATTAAAATATTTAAGTAATTAAGTACTGGCAATAAAAGGCTGAGCCAGACGACATAATTCCATCGGTGTTGTTGTTTAGTACAAGGGTGCCACCAGATTTTTAAAGTCCGTACAAGTACCTTCTAACACACTTCCCCCCCATTTGTAAGCAACTGTATACAACAGCTGAAGTATCCCGTAACTAGTCTCATTTTCGGACAAAATCAAGGTGGGTGTACAGACGTCACATTTACTCATATGCTTGCGGTTTATATCGTGACATGTTACCTTATAAGACGATATATAGGATGCATTTATATTTGGTAATTTCGTTGAACGTATAGATGATCACTTTGCAGAAACGGCACCGTATGCCGTCCGTCAAACAGTACTACAAAACCCGATTTTACTCCAACTCCTCGGGTTTGATCCACGCGGAGTCCCATGTCCATATATTCAATCCCACCTTCATCCCAGACCTGACTGGCAGACCGGCATGATAGACACCCTTATGTCCCGTTCCATTAGGGTGAAAGTTCTCCCAAAATATGGCGGATCCCACAATGGGCTTGAAGATTACACCCTGATAGCCATCCCTCCCTTCCTCGTCACATTCAATCACATCACACCATCGATCATCGCTAGGTTGCGGCAAGAATGGGAAATTGGTCCCGCCTCCAGTGCAATTGGCCACGAGGTAAGACATGAATGTTGTAACTCGATTCCCACGTGTTGTAGCCTCGTCCCAGTCAAAATGGTAGTTATAAAACCCGTTGGCCTGGTATCGCTGAACTAGCAAAGGCTCGACCGTTGAGTTTCTGCCGCGCCAACCCTGAAATTCACGGGCTCGCCGTGTGATGCTGCGGACTACTGGATCTTTGCGATCCATCCATGCAGACTCAGAGACTCGCATCTGATCGTCAACTCGATTCCCATCAAAGCTGCTATAGACCTTGGACGGTTCATATTTGTCTTCACTGATTTTATTTACGAGTTAGCTGGCCGGTCCAATATACATAGAAGACATCTTTGGTCCGTATTTCATACCTGACTTTGAGCAGGTGCGCAACCTCCTCACTGCTCACAAAATTCTGGATGTAAATTATGAGAGGGTCTCTGGAGAAGATCTGGACTTCGTATTGATGGTTCTTCTGACTTGGTACATGACTGCCGCTGATGTGTTTTCTAATTATTAGGTCGATTGAGCTAGAAATACTGTAATCCGGTAGTAAATGACGAAAAAGAGTGATCATGATTCCGAGCATAGGTATCAAGAAATAAAGCACACGTGTGGAGCTTGATCCCCTGCTTGAAGCCATTTTGATTGACTGGTGTGGCTTTAAAGGTTGTCAGATGTTGGAGGTAAAGTCATGTTGGGGTTGGGGATTACTGACATATATATACCCAGGTTAGTATGAGTGGGGAATTTCTTATGTGTGCGCACGTCTATACTTATCAGACCACAGTTCCGATCGAACGAAGCACATCGAAGTGATTGGATACCCAATGCAAACCCATACGGGATCGATGCGAGACTGTAAAACCAATGAAAGCTCTTTACTAACGCAAATCCTGGTTGTTTAGAAATAAGCATCAATTACGGCAACCTTAGGGACTACTGTCTCACCTTTACGTCATGAGAGACTTCAAATAAATCTACAATACTTCACACGGGCAGTAGTCAAAAAACGTTTTGCTACATCACAATTCACACGATACCATCGAAAATTGCTTCAGTTGTCATCAAAACCTTTGCATTTGCACGAGGGCTAGGGAAACCTTAAAAGGATAAAACCTGGCCAAGGCTATTCTGACTAGGTAACCAACCCCCATGTGTGCGCTGACTCTGAAAATGAATCCCATTCTTTCCGTCTCTTCCTTCTCTATTCCTCGTCCTATTATATCCATCATGTAAGGATATGGATGCCAGAAAGCGATAGACTGGAGCACTTACGGGGATCTGGGGAACAGGGCCTCCAGTAACGGGCTAGAATTGAAATCAGTACCGCTATTCGTAGCGGCGAATCTCTTTTACTTACGCACTATACCGCGGCCGTTCGGTTAGTAGCTGTCGTTCATCAAATACTTTGGCTGTGTTTTCCAAGAGTGTACTTACGGACTATGCAAATGTTAGCTTTTAGCTCATAAAGCGATTAGTTGTGCAAAGGGAAGAGATAATGTACTTACAGGCTGGTGTCATTAATATTAGTATCTCTGAATCTAGTAGTAAACGCTTGATATCGTTAACTGGTAATGGAGTGACTCACGCCCTTTAAGCGGAGTATGTTAGTAACCCATTGTAATATGTTGCAGATCAGGTCTCAAGATTCACTTACTTGCTACACACACATCGAATTAGTATTTGATTTTGTAAGAGGTAACAGTTTCAAGCAATGGGCGGGTATTGACTTACTGGCTAGATTACAAATTATGTTAATAATCTGTGCTATGTCACTGTCATTTGCGCAGGTTTCAGGGGCTTACAGTAGGGTTCTGTTGAGAAGGTTAGTTTGGATTACTAGAACTATTGTTTAATGGAAGTGAAAACATACTCTGGCATCCAGAGGGACAGGAACTCTTCGGACAACGTTCGGGTCACCCGAAGTGCATCCGTCAGGGAGAGGAGCAATAACGGCCGCAGAGGCGAAAGTGGCCAAGAAGAAGCTCAGGACAAATTTGAACTGCATGTTTGCGGTTGTGGTTGGTGCTTGGAGGGCGAGAAGAATTCTGAGAAGAGTAGTGTCGAAGCTGGAGGATTGGATAATCTGAGAGTGTTCTGATCTCTTTTTCCAGAAGGCGGGAGTCGCATTTTATCTATCAACTCAGCCATTGTCCATGTATACACTAGATCAATACACCTTTCGAAACTCCTAAGTCGGGTTCCGGATTCGCTGTCAACCCGAATCAACAAGAGAAGTCGAGTCCCGTGCGGTGAAATCCACAATACTAGAACATCCACCTGGTGACGCCCCTGTTCGCTTCCTCTGATAACACTTTTCCCCTTGATCACAACTTAGACCGCATATTGGGTACATTCGGAGCTTACGTGAAGCATATGCATGTCAGACTATCGTCGGATATAACATCCACCTCTTTGATATTCAGGCATCATTCCCCATTATTCCCCGCAATTACAGGGTCGGCGCTGATGGGGTGTAGAAGAGCCAGACATAGTATAGCATTAGTAATGCTGGGTCCCGCAGTCAGGTGGAGTTATTGGGGCCGGATTGAATTGAAAAGCAAAAACGCGATACGGGCGCGTTTGCCCGGGCTTCTCAGGCCTCTTGTTCCTGGCATGGTACCTATGATGGACTTTCACATCGTTACTGATCATCAATGTACTAACGATGCAAGTCATTCCTGTTCTGGCCTTGGTGGATTTCTTCAGCGTCTACAAGAACCCCACTGACTTCGAAGCGAAGCACGGGAATGTGGCGAGTCTGATCCACATTCAACCAGACTATCTTTTGATCAATATCTGAAGAATAGACTTCATGTGAATACACTACGGAACACGTGTACTGCGCAAGGTCTACGCTTGTTGTCTGATTCCTTAGAGACCACATGACAGGTTCATGCCGGTTGACGTCCAACCACGTATTATGGAAGCCTTCGGCTTGAAACGCTTGCGGACTTCACAGTTTTCTACCGGGAACATTACCCGAACCTTGAAGGTTGAATGTTCGTTACTTTTGATCAGCTTCTGCATTTGGTATAGCACAGACCAGACCAGTCTCTTTGGCACAGCTTCAAACAGTGAAGACGGCTCTATACAACTTCAAGCTAGTTATCGATCGGCAACGAGTCTCTATCCAAACTGCCGCACACACTACACCGCTCTTTGGAGATCGAATTTGCCGCTTGGTTTGCCACGGTCGTTGCACTTGCTAGCCGGGAGGTTTACAAGGGCCAGGTGTATGGGTGGGGAAAACTAGTACTTCGTAAGATGTTTCAGTCCAAAGGTGAGCTGCCATTGCAGATAATGAATTCGATGGCACAACATGTATTATTCATCAAGATCAGAGACGTACGTATCGATGCCATTGCTTGCTGTCATAGTAGACCATCAAGGATGCACAGAGTTTACAGGTTAGCCCTTACGCAACAACAACTGGCACTTAGTAAATGTTTTCTCACCATGGAGTACTGAAGTTGTAGCGGAATTATATCAACGTAAGAAAGTATTCATACATTATGTATTTGGAAATTTAGAACATGACGCTACTTCATCATTTATGAGCTGGTGGCGCCGTTGCTGTATTTGCCGTCCTTCTAACTCGCAGTCACAGATATCCTCCAGCCGGCTTTACGCGTTGAATTAACTATGTAATGCAAAGCTTCGATGAAGCCCAGTAATGCTCGCTTTGCTTTGGCCCCATCGTTGAAAGTTTCAAAAGGATCAACATGGCGGGTATATGATTTCCAGATAGGTTTCTATCTCCATCGGATCAAGATTGGGGCCAAATAATACCTGATCAATGAAAACCTTCATGCAATGCTCCATATGCGGCTCCGAGACAGCTTCGGCGTCTGTAGTCCAACCGTTCACCAAGGCACGGGTCAACTTCTTGAACATGAAGAGACAATGAGTGGCGTGCCAGCGTCTCGTAGTCCAGACGGTATGGTTGACGGAGCCTATGAAATCAGGGTCATAGGTGCCAAACTTGTCTTCTTCCTTAGCGTGCAACTTGGTATAGAACTCCCATTGTCCAACCTCCATGAATTCGTTGACAAGCTCGCGGTCGATACATCGTGGGGGAAGCCAAGCAGTAACGAGCATATCGAATTCACACCCTCGCGCCCTCGCCTCTTCGGGCGTTTTGCCACATGGTAATGCCTCGAAGCTCTGCGACCAGGACAGCGGTCCTGATGGATAGACTTTATTGTCTGCGGTGAGGGCCTGATAGTTGAGATTTGTACGGGGAGGGATGAATAGCTTCCAAAAGAGTATCAGAATGATGGCGAAGAGGACATTTTCGAATATCAAAACCCATAAGAGATGCCGTCTTGGTTTTGAAGCGAGAGAGCGAGGAGTGTTGTCGCCCAAAAACCCGTCAGTAACGTCGTGATCAGGCTCGGCTTCCTCTGTTTCTTGAACTTTGTCGTACCCCATATTGGCTGTATTGATCAACTAGAAATCGAATAGAGCGGGAGACAACAAGAAGCCGATAATGTTTCACCAACGACAGCGACATGCTATGCCGGCTTCATCTTTCTTGGAAGCATCTTTTGCTTTCGACCATCAGTATCCCATTATCTAGCTGTGGAAGAATATGGGGTCATGTCGAGCCAATAGGGACTTCTACCGGACTCTATTTTGAATTTTGGAACGTCACTACCATCGTACAACAGTCGATAGAAGCCCCTGCTCTTTGCTTTGCCAAGGCACGTGGTGCTTCGTATGACTCCACTCCTAGAGGTTGATCGGGATTTGGCACCTCGTTCCTGGGTGCTTAGTCAAAGCGTAGCCGCAACAGTGGGATACTAATGGTTTCTTTAACGCTGATTGGCAGTAACTCGAGTTTCTAACCGTTTCTGAAGTTTGTCAATTGCTTATATAAAAATATAGACAAGGTTGTTACTTGTAAGTTGATCCACTAAATGGGGTGGCCCACCGCGGTCAGTAACTCCCGAGTCTATTACAATTACGGAAATGCTTAAACGCTGATCGCGCATATGGTTAGTGAAACGCCCCCGTACTCTTAGGAAATATGACGGGGTTGTGAGAACCCGGATTTTGGAAGTTGCGGAGCCTCATAACTAACGAATCCCTGCGGCCCCATAAGCACGTGCAATGTAACCCGACTATCAACATGGATCAAAAGTACGGCACATCGCATGCGGGTCCTGAATGGTAGCCTGAGGCAGCAAAGTCTACACGCACTATGGCACAGTTCCCCGGGTCTCGCGCAGTCGATATGGTGCTCAGGACCTCGCACTTCTATGACAGATACTTTGGAGTCCCATTAGTCTATAGTGTTGTGACGATTACACCTGTGGCCACTGTCAAGAACTCTTTCTGTACATCCACTGGCTAGGGAAAGAAAGTCCATGTTCGGGGTTCCGAATAACATCAATATGAGAAAACAAGAAGAGGAAGAGAACCTTTTAGAAACTACGGAGTTTGAGTCACAACCTCAGAAAAGGAGATTTCAGCTTCAACCAATTTTTCTCATTATTTCCGTCACACTCAACGTTTTCCTCGGCTTTTTCAGCCTGTTTTCCTTGACTCATGGACAATGTTCGATTAGCGGAGCGTCCTATGAACTTGGATTCGCCACGGACCTTGGTATGTGTATACGGAATCACATCCGAAAGCCCGATGATCGTGGTAACGGAGAAATGGTGATTAAGTTGCCAAAAAGTGCGCAGATTAACTAACCCGAATTTTCTTCTTCCAGAGCCTGCAAAGAGCGAGATCGAATTGGTAGTTAAGAGATTTTCTGGCGGCGTCGACTTGGATAAAGAAGACCACTTCATTATAGATCAGAAGGGACAGGAATACATTGGGCCCCCTGGGCCAGCAGTTGATAAAGCCTGGGAGATGCTTCTGGGAGGTCAGTATCACAAGTTGGGAACAATGACATGCTTAAGCTCACGACGACTCTATAGGATTAAATCTTGACTTTGATAGAACAGAAGTTGACTTAGGAGAATCAACGTTTCAATGGCCAGAGTCGGGCCTCTACTTCAGTGGTTTAGATGTCTACCATTCACTGCACTGCTTGGTATGTGATTCCTCAACCTCGATGGGCCTTATGTACAGCAACGCTCATGCTTAGGCTGGAATAGAACCGTCTCCGTCAGGCAATGTATCCCGATTACTACGTCCACACATTTGATAGACCAAATGACCCATCCAGAGTTGATCATGTTGGTACGTATTGAAACAACTCCTGATGGTTTTGACCTTATCACTAATGGACACAGGTCACTGCATTAATCATATACGTCAATCACTCCAATGTCACGCAGACTTGACTCCCATGGAATGGAAGCTTCATGGGAATAAATTAATACTAAAAACGGACACCGCCCATACTTGCAGGAATTTTGATAAGATTCATGCATGGACAGCTTCATATCGTACGCAATTTGAGAACATACAAAGTTGGCGTAATGCTAGCCTTCGTATCGTAGATTAGAGATCTAAGTGGAATTAGTAATTTTGGTTCATAATTGGCATAGCCTGTAATCATTTCACAAAAACATTTTGAGAGACACGGTACATTAAGAGAATGATTGGTTCAATAATTGTGTAAATTGAATCACTATATATGCTAAGGCTAGCACACGGGGAAACTTAGTCCAGAGTTTGTTTCTAGACATAATATATACAGCGAATACATGTCAACTTGGCCTAAGACCCTATCCGTTATCGTTAATTCATAAGATATCTAGTGCAAGTACCCTGACACGTAAGGCTCACCAGAAATTGTACATTGATTGAGAACTTGAATTGCGAGGCGGGGAAGCTTTCTAATCCCCGCCAACCATGACTTCATCCAAAAAATATCTACTCCAAATATTGAGACCAATTTTGGTGCCTGACTCTATTGGAAGGCTTGCATGAAATGTTCGCTCATCCCCAGTCCCGTTGGGGTGTAAATTATTCCAAAAGATGGCGTTGCCTCGTCGTGGTCTAACCAACAGTCCAGTGTCCCCATCTGCAAGAGCAAACTTCCTTCCATCTGCCGACTCCGACACGCTTGGTAGATACGGGAAGTAGGTCTCACCGCGCTCGCAATCATCCTCGAGGTAGGCGAAGATGCTTCCTAGGCGATTGCTCGGCTTGGGTGTTCTGTCTTTAGAGCCTGGAATAGGATAATCAAACTTTGGCGCGTCGAACCAGTCCGTGTGGGATCTATAATGATCACCACCCATCGCATACTTGACGATTTGCAACGCCTCAACCTCTGCGTGCTGGACGTTGCCAAGCAGAGATTGCATCCTTTTCGTCAGACACTCGCAAACAACGTCTTCCTTGGGTAGAAAGGCAGTTTCGGAGCTACGCATTGTCCGATTCAAGACTTCTCTAAAGCCATCTGAACCCGCGAACACCATGGAAGTGCTGAACCTGTCCTTTCTACGAGGCACATCGTTAGTCTCCCAAATCAAAGGCACTATTCAAGAGGAATAATACTCACCCTAAGGCGATGAGATGCTTTATCTCCTCTTCACGTACGAAGTTGTTGATATACATCACCAGGGGATCAATTGAAAGAAGTTCAATTGTGTAGTTCTGGTCACAGCTATAAGGGCTTGCATCGGGTTGCCTTTGGATGGAAAACCCGAAGGGAAGCGGGACAGACTCAATCTTGTCAAAGGCGTTGCTAAGGGTAATACCGTGCTCGGAGAAGAATTGTCCAAAACGCAGAATACTTAATAGCATCATGCTCACTGGCATGAGCATTATTGCATATTTCGTCCGAGGCTCCTACATTTTTTCATTGCATTAAAATATGTTACAGGGACAAAGAATCGCGATGACTATGTTGTCTTACCATGGTTAAATCTATGTCAACGTCGTCTTCGAAATTTGTTGGACAATGATCGTGGGAGATAGAAGAAACAAGATCACAGTAGCATGGGCGAGTGAAGTCCAGGTGAAACCAAGTTTTGGGCGGGTGAGTGCTGAGGACTGAAGAGCCATACCGCACTTACGCATCTGATCTTTTCGTTTTGATTACAGCAATCGAATGGCAATTGATCCTTCTGTTTGCCACATGTCTTGGCTACATTGAGCCAATCACATGGCAGTCTATACAGCCATATCATCATCCTAGACATTATATTTAGCGATAGGTACGTATGCTCCCCGCTTCGCAGTCTATGGCCAGAATTCTTACCGCATGGTTGTATGATAAACGAAGGTCAGCTAAGAACTCCGCATATGACCAGCAGAGGTTATCGCAAGTATTCTTGAAACCTGTTCACCGTCTCTTACATAATTGTGGGTTAGGAAAAAAGATGCTGCTTGAGAGTTCCGGGAATAACATTGTACTGTTGTACGATGCAACAGTCCCACAATGGAAGTGGACTAACCTAGCAACCTTGCGTCAGTTCTCGCCCAAGAGACCTCTTACAACTTCAGGACGTTGAATATTAGCGCGGGGATTGCCCCATATTCTTCCAAAACAAGTACAGAATTTACACTAGGCTCCTCGAAAACCTGGGCTCAACCCCTGCCTAGACATCGATTTGGTAGGCAACTGGCAAATCTGTACTTAAGTACACCTGGAAGAGGTGTATACAAAGCTTAGTCAATCCCTGGTTAACCCCTGTTTTTTTGGTGCCGCGCTAAGATTGGTTATCCGGAATGAGGCTTACAGGGGGTGAGGTAGTATACATTAGCTCTCGGGACGTTTTTTACTAAGCCAAAATAGTACAAGATTGGCCAACGCTGATCAAAAGCTGCAATTAACCAATCAGTCCTCTCTTGGGTTCTGTCTTGGGCTCTTCTTACTCATCATCCAGGCTCGATCTCTTAAGATGAACCATACTGGCGGGCAGATCTGCATGCTAGTGTGTAAATCAGGCCATTCCGAATGATACCTAAGCATTTTACCAGAAGCTTGATCTCGCCAATTTATTCCTTTTATGGCTGCCTCGGCTCGACTGACATAAAAGTGGGATATCGAGACAACTCACGTGACTGCATGGAGCTGATCCGAATGGCGGTCGCTTAAGAAAACGCTTCGGCAGCAGTACAAGAA
Organism: Xylaria flabelliformis; assembly: GCA_007182795.1. Taxonomy (NCBI): domain Eukaryota; kingdom Fungi; phylum Ascomycota; class Sordariomycetes; order Xylariales; family Xylariaceae; genus Xylaria; species Xylaria flabelliformis. The sequence goes on along the minus strand of VFLP01000064.1, from coordinate 16,175 downwards.
AAGTGGACTGAATCTAACAGCGGGCCTTTCTACAGATCAACGTATGCCCAGATGTGACCAGTTAAATCATTTTACAACTATTGAAAATCAGGTTCGTGATCTATACCTGAGGATTCGCTGTTAGGTTCGGTCCACTTTTTTGGTACTGCTGCCGAGGCGGTCTTCAAAAGATACTGGTATACGTAGTGCTTGGATGATAAATTCGTTAGTTCTATGCAGTCCTGTGACGAACCCCTCTATTTCCACTCTTAAAAGTTACGCCCGAAGCAGGGGCTGCTTACGTATACGTATGTAGCCACGGGGTTTGGTGGGTACTTGTTACATTTACGCCCACGCGCAACCGCAGTTGGGATCTCTTATAGCTGGTTTCCTAGCCGATATGCCGAATAATAGAAATCGGCGCGTCTATTAATTGTTCTGACTTATTCTATTTAATGATTATTTGTCGCATAGCCATTATCCCGAGAAAAACCCGAAAGGTGTTCCCTTGTCTCTAACACCCATGAATAATACTACCTAATACGGACGGTGATAACATCTGATAACCGTGGACAAGTCATGTAGCCTACCCCGGCATACCTAACAGGAACCGTAAGCGTATCTCTTGGGGCTGACGGTCTAGGCTCTCCCATGCAAAGTAACGTTATGATAACACCTCATTTGTCATCGACTAATTGCCGCCTGAACCATCCGGCACTTGGCCAGCAACAGTCACATGACAGTCCAGATGTCCAAATCTTAATGTTCCTTGTAAGGATCAAGCCAGAAAAATGAAATGTAACAGTTGCTGATGTTTATGGCTATAACACGGCTTTGTCATGACATATTTAGCACCGGTGTCGCAGAGATGTCGTATTATTGATGACTAAGCGCCGAATCGGCTGAAGGTAAGACATATAGGGTTTTCTCGAAATCTCAGCATTCCAATTCTTAAGAATTCTTTTGTTTGTAAACAAAGCCCTATGTTGCGATAGAGATGCTGCTGCTTCTCTCATTGTATTTGAAAACGCCTCGATTTAGTTGAGAGAGCTTCGGTCTCCATCAAGGCTTTCCTCACGTGAATCCTTGTTTCCATTGGGATTTCTAATCTCAGTCTTTCAAAATTGCAATTTCATTTCTTAAGCATGCTAAGAATCTGCGAATAATGGCCAAAAATTCAGTAACGATGTCCTTCATCGAGAGGCATTATCCGGCTCTCTCCGTCATTGCTTCGCAAATGGTCGCTGCTACGGTGAACGCGGCGGCTAAGTTCTGTGAGACAAGACCAGACCAAGTCCACCCTTTCATGATCTTGCATATTAGAATGTTAGTTACGGGACTCGGGTGCACACTATATCTTTCGCATGTTGGATCTTCAAGGTCCGCTGCCTTCTTCGGGGAGAAAGAAGTGCGAGGTCTCGTTTTTTTGAGGGCAGTTGGCGGCGTTTTCAGTGCTACGGGATTCTTTTGTACGTCGGTTCTAGTCTATCTCTCGTATTGCAGCAATCCAAATAATATTACAAGTCGGTTGACTAACCAACGCCCGTCTGCTCATAAGTCTCGATGATATACTTGACTCTTAGTGAAGCTATAGCTTTGAGTTTTTTGAGCCCTCTGGGGGCATTGGTCCTAGCGAGGTTCTTATCCCTTGGAACAATTCAATGGATTGATTGCGTTGGCGCTGTAGGAGCAGTTGTAGGTGTTGTGCTTGTAGCCCAACCTGAAAATGTATTTTACGTAGATGCTGGTTCTGCCGCTTCAACAAAGATGCACGACCATTTGAAAGGTCTTGTTTTTGGTTTAATCGGAGCTTGCGGTGGTATAGTAAGTCATTTTCATTCTCATTGACTACTTAATGGCTAACTTAGATTAGGTTGCATTGATATCAATTCGTCGTATTGGCACAAGGGCTCATCCACTAACAAGTGTGAATGTGTTTGCATGGAGCGTTGTGTTCACAAGCGGTATCGCTCTTACGATGGTATCGAACATAAAATGGTCAGGGAGTCCATTGATATGGATATGCTTGGTATATATCGGCATCTGCGGCTTCGCGATGGTAGGTGAACGGGGGATGATCGTTGATTCTTTCCTCACATAGACTTCGGGCTGACTTCTCTTAGGAATATCTCCTTACTGTTGGGATAGCACAAGACCCATCTTCGGTTGCGACCCTCATGATTTACACCCAGATAATATGGGCTCTTGTAGTGGACCGTGCTTTCTTCCAAATAATTGCTAATGGATGGGCTCTTCTGGGTGCCGCAACTATTATTGGAAGCTTATGTCTTGTCACTGTCACTGGAGGTAGAAAAGTCGGCAGTGTTCACAAACATTTTGTTGGTGGAGAAGACGAGGATGCGGAAATGTTAGACATGGATTGAGATAATCTTTGACAAATCGAACAACGTACAAAACAACGTGAAAATATGCTATACTATTTAAATATCTAATTATTCTTTCATTGATGTATTATAGTTGATCTTATTAGTTTTGGATCAACCATATAAACAGCATTCCGCTTGCCCATTTATTAAGTTTCCAGAGTATGACCCGACAACTTATACTTAGAAAGCAGCAGAAGGTCAAGCATAGGCGTTTTCAATTACCAGCAATAACAACGAGGATAAGAGTAGTCAAAAGAGTCAAGCTTCCCAATCAATTATTCACCTACTGTGATTAGTCATGGTATAATCAAGAAACGCTGGAGTTACAACCTCGCGCAGACCCAGGCAGTGTCATTCGTGGAAATTGGGTCGCCCTGAGACATGATATGGCTCTTTTCATCCCTGTTTGTAACTAATTGTTCTGCTACTAAAATCTGACCTACATGAGTTTCGCCCTCTTCAGACTTGCGATGACGGTGCGTAGTTCTATGTTGTCTGTACCCCTGTCTTGCCCCCCACCAGCTTTTCCTCACTCCACCCACCCACCCCACCAAGTCTGTCTACCCGAGACCCTGGGGTAAAGGTATAAACACACTTCAAATGGTGTGGTAATAACGAGAAAAAGAACAGTGCCCCTGTGACCGGAGCTATGCGCTAGCCATGGATAATTGCTTCCGCTTATCATCCTAGTGTGACTTCTTAATAATACTCGATGTTGTCATATACTATCTTTCCAGAGAAGAAAGAGGCATGCATCGATCAAGGGTCAGCGGATATGGCCCGCTTTCTCTGAGTTTCGATCCCAGTTCAATGCAAGAGACGGCGGAGGGCAAACACTGAACGCTCCTTGAGTCCCCCTTCTCCTTTCCCGTAAGTCTGCCATTCAACAAATTCCTCTGCACTTCTTCCTAACTTACACTAAACTTACAGGAGAACTTGTGGCCGAACCTAATTCAAGATAAACCCGTTTCCAATAAGGTCTTCCTATCCCGGTTGTACCGGATCTCTGGTCTGTCGCTACACAAGCATTGAAAATGACGTCCAAAGAGATCACATACGAGCGTCTAGACAGGTCTTCCATCGAAGCTAGTGATGATGGTTTACTTCATCACTATCCCAAAAGCACTAGAGGAAACCGCTGGTCGACAGTTGCTTTGGCATTGAGTATCATTGCTCTTGTAGTCAGCAATGGAATCTGGTTCGGTGTCTATCGACACCAAAAGACTAGCCATGGTAAAAGAGTAACTCCTTTTGCGCGTTGTTGACGTTAGTTGCTAACATTCTCGCTTTTAGCTACGAAAGACTTCCCCGTGATGGAGCCCTATTTGTTTAGCACGCCATATTCAGAGGGAAACTTGAGCCAGCAAAATCCTCTTTGGAATGATCTTTTCCCCCGTAAGATAAACTCTCCTGTCATGTCGTGAGAAGAGTCCGGTTTTCTAACAGATCATATATATTAGGAGGTGGCGGAGCCGTCAAAGTAGATCCTCAATGGGCTATTGATAACAACCTTCAGCTCACGCAAGGTTACGCTCCGGATGGAAAAGCCATATATGTTGTTGCAATGTATCACCAGCTTCACTGTCTCGTAAGTCTTCAATTGGTAAAATTCCAGAAGTAATCTACCCAGAAGCTGAATGAAATCAAGGCTGTTATTCGTACCAGTCTCTATCAATTTCACAACGGACGCGAGCAGACGGACCCTTGGACTCATATTCCTCATTGCCTTGATGCGTTGCGACAGGCCCTACAGTGCTTAGCTGATCCGACTCTTGGTGGTCATGGCGCGCTACATGAATGCCGCGACTTTGAAGCACTTAAGAGTTGGACCGACGAGCATGCGTATATAGAGTACATGGACAACAACTAAACGTCGGTTATGATGTTCACGCCCATCAATATTGACAATAAAGCTGTGAATAGCAATGTTTAAACGATCACATTAGCAATGACAGCCACAACGTCGGATTGGTAGGGCCCTTACATTTACTTGATCTATGTTTCTCGGATATATCAGAAGTGGTTTCTTACCTTGTTGGTCACCCCTTCTTGGTAACTCTATCAATGAGGATGGCCACTTTGGAAAGCCGATCCCGGGCATTTTGTATCTTAGTCGAGCCTCGCTGTTAGACGCTAAATAGTTTCACTTCTTAAGATGTCCGGTCTTATTTGATTCCTTAGTCTTTATAAGTAATGGTTTGTGTGGGAGCTCTTCAAATTTACGAGAAATAAATGAAGTAAAAGCGACTTGAATAATAAAAGCAATCAAATATCTCTGTATACCGCGAATCGGACCTTAATCCACTCGTCATTACTTTCCACATTCATCTCAGTTTTCCAAGTCGTCCCTGTTGCCTCGCCAATCTCATCCCACATATGCCGCCAAGTTTCTTCATCGAGGACGTATTTCTCCCATCCCACGATCTTAGGGCCTCCATTATGCCCGAAAATAATCGCGTTTTGGTTTTCTGGCCTTAAGAACTTGACCATCCGTTTTCCAGCCTTCATCTGGTCTTCATACTCGAAAAGATGGAAGAAAGCTGAGGCGTAGATGATATCGATTTTGCCAATCAATTCCTCAAGCCTCGGTTCTTCCTCTCGTATCATGTCACCGGCTACAAAAGTAGCCCTAGTGCTGTCTCGGTCACGAAACAGGTCATATCCGAGGTCTAAGAAGCTGGCCTGCAGATCTGTCCCGTAGAGCCGCTCACTTGGGACTCCCTCAGCGTTGAGCTGGCGGACAATGTGGCCAAGACAGCAGCCCACGTCAAGAAAGGTTTCAGCAGATCCTGGAGCCCTGAGACGCTTGGAAACGGTCTCGAATAGTGGATCTTGGAGTGTCTGATTGAAATCTAGAAACCTAAAGGATCCGATGGCACCATAGGGGAAAACGGCCCAGGCTTTATCCCTCTGCTCGATTAGCTGCGCGTTAATATTCGTTCAAATGGGACCGAGTTTGTAGGTGGCTCACTATTTTACGTATATGAGCATCGACATTCTCAGGAGCAATGCCGCTGTGCTCGAGCAGACGGCGCGTTGGTTCGATCTCGGGGGGAATCTCGGTCAGATAAAACGCCGCATTTTGTTTTGCTGCAGCTGCAATTTGCTCGGCTGCCTTTTGGGGATCATTCATCTTCTCAGTCTTATAACAACTTTATCTTACTCACCCAATTCTGTAAGCTAATGCAAACTTGAATAGAGGAAATGTGGGAGCGGGGTCTAGATAGCTGACTTATTGCCAACTGAGGATGTATGATTACGTAATTCATTCAATAGAGTAGCGTCACATTAAAATCTCTGGTCTTTAGAATGCCAGTCTCGAATTCCAAGATCACTAATCCTGGAGGCTTCTACACTGACTCTTCATCATATAAACTCATAATTAGCAACGAGGAGTCGTAACAAAAAGTGCTACTATCGGTGATAGAGGTTTGTCTTGCAAAACTCAGTTTTATAGATTTAATTCACCGGTTGGGCATTGCAGCTGAAGGTCACGTTCTTGTGAATTTATATGGAGGGAAACAGAGATTCATTTGCGATAAATAGTCATCGTTATTATGTCAAAGTGTCACGAGGGCTACAATACTAGGGCTTGAAAGGGTATTCAACATTGCAATAACTTCACCTGGGCATCAAGGAGGCATAAAGGTCTAAGTTCTTCTGTTGAACCCAGCGGCGAATCTAGATTTTTATACACGAATAGCTTTGCTCTTTACAAACCCAAATCACTCCAGATCACCCCAGATCATTCAACTCCGTATTGCTATTATCGTGTTTGCTTAAGTCCATGATAATAGCAAACATGATATCCAAGAATAGGTACGGGTAGCTGAATATACCAAACACCGCTCTGCAGATTGATTACAGGATATCGCCGACCTAGCCCTGTTATACAGATAGTTGCATTGCCCTACCTAGGCCCTGTCCGAGTGACGCAAAGATTCTCGCGGCGTGTTTTGCCTGGCGCAAACTCATCATTGCCTCGCTATGCATTAATTTGTGCACATCTCGCATGACGGTACTGTGACAATGAGCTATATCAGTGTAACAAGCGTTAGAGGCCTAGGGCTTGGAAAGGTATTCGATATTATGATAATCTACTGGGGCGTCAAGGAGGCAATACAGTCTAGTCCTCCTTTATAACCATGGCAGCGATCTGAATTAAAATATACGAGAGCTTCGTCCTGCTTATTTAGGCCCGTCTCCCATTCATCATGATCGGAATAACACAATAAGGGGCACGGGTAGTTGTAGAATATTTACATAATAAACCCCCTGGTATACGGATAGATATAATCACAATACTTGCAGACTTCTCAGCGTCACAATTAGGTCGCATGACCATTGATGCCGGTGACCTATTAAGAACATCAGAATGTTGTTCTCTCCCATGATGCCCGCCTCGAAATTTGATAAGCAACTTGCTCCTTGCAACAGATACTCTCAGTGATGTGCACACCTAGATGGATATGACGAATGTTCTAGTTGGAAATACCTTCTGGTGCTGTCTTCGATAACCGACTGAAATATCCCTCTCCAATATCTGCTGATTATCTGGCCGACTTCATTTTCTCTTACAAAACCTTGCCAACGAGTCCACGATCCACTAAGGATACTTGTCCCATTGGAAGTATAGCGAACAAATGGTAGAAGACCAAGATTCCTAGGTGAATTGATGATGGATTACGTTGCACATCTTTAACTAGTATGTCGCAATACGCTGGAAAGCAGGCAATATTATGGAAGTCTCAAAAGCCTCTCCTTACAAGCCTACAACAGAGTAAATGTTATACCATATTCAACAAATTAGGCTATTTCCCATGTCATCATTTGCATAATTATTCTATCTACAATACAGCAAGTTTCAGAGCAAATATATTGTGACAGTACCAAGACCTAATAATGGCTCTTGAAGCCATGAGGTACCCCCGTTCCTAGTATTTTGCCGTTGTCTTGCGGGTGCATAAAGGGATGCAGCTCTCATTCATTTAGAGCTAATAGCTATTGCTAAGAGACGGCTATGCTAATGAATTCGGCGAGTATGTGAACGCCGTGGTGTGAGCATGTGGGTTTCATCTCAGTTGTCATTCTTAGAAAAAGTGTACAAATGATCAGTCTAAATATTCATTTCGTGCGGGGAACTTCCTTCAATTTTGTACCACTTCTTCCGCTCGTACACACTTCTCTAACCACCACAATAGGATCTCTTAGGACACAGCCCGTATTTGAAGTAATGCTTTGTTCCATTATTATGTTATGGGCGGTAGAACCCGGAATAACTCCTTTGTGGGACATGGCTTGAGTCACGCCACAAGGTGGGGGGCTGTCAGCCGCACGACGCTTATGTTCCCCTCTTCTCCCTTACTACGATAAAACTCATGAATAAATCAGGAGATTATATAGTTTCTCTCTACGAAGAAATTGATTTTCGAAGAACAAGTCATAAAACCCCGTCAAGCCCCGCGACTTTGAAATTATAATCTGGGAGGTCTTATTCATAATGGCAGCTTTCTTCGCCTGGGGCAATGTACCCAACTCCTTTGTAGTCGCAAATGGCTCCTTGCTGGACTAGTAAGGTCACTTGCACGGAACGAAGTTCATTGAGATAAGTGCGACTACTAATGAATACCGCTTAGTGAGAACGTTCCGCCGGATTATGAGGGCAAATTCAAGGTGAATGAGTGGAATGCTATGCAACTAAACGCGTTTTATACAGGCCCAAACGGTTATCACTGGGCCGTAAAGCCCAACCTAGATTGTGAGAAGCTACACCTTGGACTGGCTCGTCTTCAATGTTCTACTCCAGGAAGCCTCTCTCCGAAGTACCTGCTAATATAGAGCAGGGTCCGCCCGAGGTCCACAAGACATGATGCCGTATCTCCACACGCAGAACACCACCATTGGTTCCGACGGTCTTGCCCATCCTGGTCGCGGGCGCGCCATCTTCGTTGCTTTCGCCCCAGGCGGTACTTGCTGGTTCATCCGCTACAACACTCGCCAGTGTCTATGGGGTCCGGATCTCCCCGCGTTCCCCTCGACGTGGAGGTCGATCGTAAACGATCTCGAAAGAAACCACCCACGAAAGGACGAATGTATAGAATTTGTCGCTTTTGGTCAACATGAGCTGTTGTTATTACGGTTTGAGAACGGCAATTCTCTCATGGTACTACCCGAGAACCCAGTAGTGCGAAGCCGTATTTCGGCAGAACTTATTCAGGAAGTTGAGGGGCGACTTGCGGCAGGTTGGACCTTCGGAAATCGCACAACGTTGTGTGAGTTTGATACGAATCGCTGGTTTATAGAGTGGAAACGGGGCACTATCGCCGAATTTCGGTTCAGTATGGGAAGCGGAGAGAGAAGCAATCAAGATAAGGAACGGGTGATGAAGGTTCTATCGGGTATTGGGAATGATGCTGCGCTTGTTGCAAGTCAACAGAATGCTCAACTTGTAGGTGCTATTTTGTTTTGGGATATTGGTTATAGGGCGCTAACATCTTTGCGAATAGATCGCGGCGACTGGAGCATTTGCTCAGGCGGTGGCCCTCAGCAGAATCTTGTAATAATAGCGGAATAGAATCACCTTTTCTATCATAATCATCGCTTTTTCAGCCCCTATAGATAGACAATAACATATATGGCGGCGTTGCAAATGGCAGGATGAGAACAACACCGCGTCTCCCTACAACTATCAGCACTGGCAGGCCTGCCGCAACCAGATTCGTAAAGATTACAACCATGGTTAGACGTATGTGCCGATTCATAAACACGTATCAGAGTACATCGACTAATTGAGCCCCGTTAACTTCACATTACTCCTGAATGTCCAGATATGTGTCTTTTCAAACAACTCTAGAAACCTATTTATTGGATCTGTCTGTCCATTTTAGTAGCCCTTCATCTGAGCTCTAAGTAGAGTTGCAATAGTATTATGGTTTCCAGCGGGCAGTTTCATTGCAGGGCTTACTACAAACTATGCGAGGCATGGTAGTTACCAGTTATTAGGTGAGGGCCATTCGGATGCAAAGCTTACATAGAGCAGTGTACCCCCTTTTTCACGGACTAAGCTAAGTGATTTCTCAGCAGACCGACTCTTCATAGAACAGAGCGCTTAATAATCGCCATGATTTCAATGCTTGGCCTGTCGTAAGAGTCAAGATACTCAGTAGTCTGGAAACTTTCAGCAAATTTTAATCCTTTTTTCCTAATTTCTTTTTTCTTTTAAAGTCGTTGCGATGGCATATCGGTACTTCGCTATTGCTGCCCTCGCTCTTCAGTCAGGCGGGGGTCCTAAACGGCTTTGCATGACTCTGAATCACGGCTACTGGAAAATAATGCAGCGTAAAGCACTAGTGTAAGGTTGAAGGAGAGATTTGGGTTGTTTTTATTCATTTGCGTTTAGTAAAGCAGGTAGGAGGGAAGGTGTCTAGATTGGGGCCCCTGAGGGTGGCCATCTAGTCTATCACTCAGTCTCATCTACAACATCAATATACTTTCGTTGTACAAAGGTGTAAGAAATTAGTTGTGATCGTTTAGCGAGATTCCAGTTTCACGCCAAAACTGGCAATCACCTTCTATCTGACAAAAACTCGATAAGTTGCATGAAAACCAAAGCTTTTCGTCTACTTAGAAACATCTCAACTTAACGTCAAATTTAGTTTTCATTACATATCTCGGGTTGCTTCAATGATAACCTCCATGGCCAAATCCGGTCGGCTTAAAAATGGACTATGTTCTGCCCCACAACGCCGCGTCTTTATTGCTGGAATTGCTGCTGCCATGTATTCCTGAAGTTTGATTGGCACCGCCTTGTCCTTTTGACAGAGCAGACATGTCATTGGGATTCTGATATCATTGGCGCAAAAGTCCACAGGCTCCTTAAACGAACGTTGCGACTGATTCAGTAGTTTTTCACACCATTCCTTAGCCTCATCCGGAGGCATATCGTTATAGAATGGCTCTAGCCCACGTATAACTTGAATCGACGAGGGTGCCTGGGCGTAATGAGTCAGCGCTATGTCAGCATACAGGGTATGTGACCTAGAAAGACCGACATTCTTATCCAGATGCTGGCTCGCAGTAACCCATTCACCGTACTTCCCATGAATGGTTGATAAGAGTCACCCCTTTCCACAACGGGAATGCACAAATATAAACAACCGCCCTGAATCCTCCTTGTAGACCCCGCGATTACCGATCGGCGATGCTTTGGTCCTTGACTGATGCCGTGGCCACAATACCGCCATAAGAATGACCAACGATGACTACCTGATGACTCTTGTTAAAAAGTGGAATGACAATATCGTGTACTACTGCCACATCGACACCCCATGAATAGTTCACGGGCTCGGGTCCAACCACCGTAGGTAATCTTGGCGTGTAAACTTCGTAACCGGCCACCTCTAGTTATGATTTGACTTTGTTCCAAGCATCAGAAAGATGCCAGGCACCGGGAATTAGAACGATAACTGGCTGCGAAGAAGGCGGCTTTGCCATCTTATGGAGATCGCTAAATGAATTGGGCTATTTTGAGCGCGTGGTAGTCGAATGCATCACCACATCGCGAATTCTTCATATTTAAAAGGGATGTTCTAACGCACTTCCGAAGGAGCGAGTCATTTATATCAACACTGTATATTGAGTATCTGATAGTTCCGTAGGCGTCACATGGTCGTGCTGGGATATAAAAAAGCAAATTTATCCTGATTTCGTTCCATATCATGTTCAACCAGCCTTGTAGTGTGATGCCATGTACACGCTAGCTATATCGTGGCGTTTTCGTTCTGTAATTATTTGCCCGTTATATTGTTGTCCGACCCAATTATGTTCCAACTTTTTGCTTATGGCGGCTCACGCAAGTGCCGGGTGTATCTATGCCCTTCTACAGGTCACGCAGAAAAGTAGGTTTGTTTGAACGCATATATTGGGGTGAGCATGAGCCTCTAGTCGAGGCCTGGTTGGTGCGCTTTCGTCGCTAGCGAGCTGTTGTAGCCGGCCACCAACCAGGACTTGAATAGCCGCCCAAACTCATGCCCCAAACATGTTCATCATTCATTCATTCCTTTTTTCTAGGGGTGCTTTGAAAACCTAGGTAGTGCGCTATCGTAGCCGGCCACTTCCGTCTAGGTCTTAAGGCTAAAGGGTGGCATAAAAAACCACCGACCACGAAAAACCACCGACCACGAAAAACCACCCCCTTCGTGGGAGGTGGAAAACGAGGTAAGGAGGAAAATCCCTTACGCGTACACGCGACGAACAGGCCCCTTATAAGGGGCCTGATCGAGTCCGTGCGCGCGCTTGACCTGTTTGGGGAATAGAACAAAATCATCGTAGCATTCCCAAAAAAGTATTCATCTGGCGGAAATTTCGTGGATTGATCTCAGAGGCGAAATCTTAACTACGAACAACTAGTTCACATGCATAACAAGAGTACATGTTTAAGATCCGGAAATAGGTTGATCCGCTCCGTTTGCTATAATTACTGTAACCATATGAAGCCCCCACTTGACTCGGCAACATATCAACTAATCACATCGTGTAGGTAGGTAGGGATCTATTTTTAGTTTCACATCGCGGAGCTTACAACCTTCAACCGTCTCTTCATGATGGATCTCTTGTACGAAGAATAGGGCCCGGACGAGTCTCGTAGACAGCGATTACACAGGCTCGAGGTGTCACACAATGAGTGAAAATTCAACTGAATATACAACATCTTCATTGCTCGATTACAAATATGAGCCACTACCCAAAAGCCAGAATGGCGAAAGATGGATTCGGGTTTTGGACCTGTTTCCCAGCACTGACCGAAAAGAGCCCGTTAAAGGACGCCTTCGGACAATTCTCTTGAATGGGAGTTCCCGCTACAACGCGATTTCTTACGTTTGGGGGGATGCGATAAACAACACCGCAACAGTTCTAGTTAAAGATAAGCTAAACCAAGGGGTCATGAGCCACTCCCTTACGGGCCACCCAACCACCCGCTTTTTACCTATATACCCTAGCTTCAATCCTTTGTAATTTCTTAACCGCTTTTACACCTTTGCTTTTTTTTTTACTTTTATTTGAATCGTTTTTTCGTACTTTTTTTAAAAATGCTAGCGCTTTTTATAGAAAAGTACGTTTAAGCTGCTGTTTATAACGTAAAGCTTAAATTATTAATACGTATAATAATTAAAAAGTAAAAAGCTTTATAAAAGCAAATAATTTAGCGTTTATAAAGCGTTTTTATAAAAAAAAAGCTAAATTAAAACTTTTAACTACTTTTTTTATTTTTAAAACGTTAATTAGCAAATTAATTAATTGCTTAAGCTTAATTAAGCTATACGCTTTTATTTATAAAATTTAAGCTAATAGCTTAAAAAATAGTTAACGCTTTTAAAAGCGTACATTAAATTAAAAAAAATTAATATATGCGTTTTTTTAATAAAAACCTTAAAGTAAAAACTATTAAATGTTAAATTATTAGCTATAAAAAGGTTAATAATACTATAATAGTTAATATTTATATTTTTTTTAATTAATTAAACGTTTTAACGATTATAAATATTCCGCTAAAACGTTATTATAATATAAATAAAATTAAAATAGTTTAAAGCGCTAACAACAACTATTAAATAGTTATTAAAGCCATTAATCGCTAAACTTTTAAAAAAAATATTAATTAAAACAAATAAATTATTTTTATAAAATATATTAATATTAATAATATAGCTTTATTATTAGCTATACTTTTTATAAAAGTTAACGTTTAAGTTTAATAATTTTTAAACAAAAATATAAGCTTTTAAAATAATTAAAAGTTTAAAAGTACGCTTATAAAATAAATAAATAATAAAACAAGCATAGCTTAACTTAAAAACGTTTTTATACTTTTTATTTAAGCTTATTATAATAATATTTAAGTTATATTAATTTATAATAGCTATAACTTTTATATAAATAATACTTTTTTATAATATTATATACTAAATAAAATATAGCTTATATTTTATAAATTATACTGCTTTTATATTATATAACTATTAAATGTTAAAATCTTTAGCTTAATAAAAAAAAAGTTAAAATTATACTTAAAAAGCATGCTTAACGTAGCTTTAAAAATAAAGCTTTTAAAAAAAAAAATGTTATAAACATACTAATTAACAAGGATTAAATCTTTAAACGTATAAAACATTAAAACTGCTTAATAAACCGCTAAAATTTATCCGTAAAATTATAAAAAGCCGTTATTATTAAAATTTATAATATTTAAAAACGTAAATATAACTAAAAACTAGCCAGAAGTACTTATTACTTTAAAATAAGCTTTAATATTAAAAAATAGTACAAACAAAGCTTAAATTAAGTTTAAAACATTTATAAATAATTAAAACGTATTAAATAATAATTAAAAACTAGCTGCTTTAAATCTTACGTTTAATATATATTTATAAAAGCTATTTATAAAAAAAGCAAGCAAAGCTTTAAACTTTTTAGCTTATAAAATTATAATTCTTAAAGTAAAAGTTAGCTTTTTAAAAGCTTAAATTATTAAAAAAGCATTAAAATATTAAAAAGCTATAAAAATAACCCTAAAGTATTAATTTATATAAATAAAAAACGTATAAAGGGTGTAAAAAAAGCTAAAGCGTAAAACTATATATTAAAATAAAGCTAAGTGTTATATTATTACTGTTAACTGCGTATAAAGCTGCTGCTAACTGCGTATAAGGCTACCGTTAATTGCGTATAAGTTTATTTATACGTTATTAGCAATTAAGTGCTAACCTAATTGCATAAGCAGTATACGCAAACAGAATTTTTATACTATAAAATTCTGTGTATAAAAGTCTTACCTTTATATGAATAATTTATATAAATAAATTAATATATATAGCTATTTATTTTAACTACTTATTTATGTACAATATTATACCTTTTAACTATTTAATACTAATTAATATTTTTAGCTAAAAAACATAAATTAGTAAAAGTAAAGATAGAATTTTTACTTAATTAAAAAGACCGCGTATTTTATATTGTACTTTAGTTCTTTTAGCAAATATTAAAAGGACGAAAAAATCGATTATTTATATGTGCTTTAGTTTAACTTTTATATAGAAATTTAATTAATAGCGCGCAATTATGCTACTTTTTAATTATTATTATATAAATTACGTAAAAGTTTATATAATAATTAATTTAATATATTTATAATATATTAAAAGCTAGTTACTTATATAAAGGTTAATAAAAGTAAATATTTAAAAACGCTTAAGCTTTTTAAAAATAGCTTTAAACGTTTTTAAACAAACTTTTATACGTATTTATAATTAAAAAAATTGCTTAAGTTATTAATATTTTTTTAACTACTATATAAAAAACAATAAACTTTTTTATATATAATAATAAACTATATAATTTTAATATAATAAATAAAAAAAAAATTAATATATAAGCTATATATTTATATATTAAATATAATTAAAGTATATATAACTTAAAAAAACTTTAAAAAGAACTAACAAATAATTTTAAATAAAGTAAACTATAAATAATATAATTAATTAATAAAAAAATTATTTTAAAAATTTATAATATGTTTTATATAAAAAGTGTTTTAAATTAAAACTTAGTTTTATATATAAAAAAAGATTATATTATATAAATTATAAAAAATAAATATGTTTTTATATATAAACTTTAGCTTTTTATATAACTATTTTAAATATTATTTAAATTTTTTATTTTAAATTAATAATTCTATAGTTAAAGTTATAATAATAAAAACCTTTTTATATAATAAAGTACTGTTTTTATATTTAAATTTAAAGCATAGTTTTAAAAGAATTTTTATACGTAAAATTAAAAAAAACTTTTAATTTAAAATAATATATTATTATATAATAATAAAACATTAAAAATATATTTTTAAAAAATATTTTTATTTATTAAGCATTATTTATTTTATAAACTAATTTAAAATTTAACTATATAAGCTAAAAGTATGTTATACTTTTAATATATAATAAAATATTTAGTTATATAATATTTTTTATAAATTTTAAAACAATTTATGTTTTATATAATATTAAATATAAGAATACTTATATTTTAAATTTAAATTTTATTTTTATATAATATTTAAAACAGGATTATTTTAGCTATAAAATATTAAATATTTTTAAAAATTTAGCAAAAAAAAAAAAACTACTTTAAAAAGCTATACGATTTATTTTATAATAAAGTATAATAGTTTGTTAACTTTTATTAAAAGCTAAAAATAACAGAGGAATAGTTTTATATAATATTTTTAACAATTTTTATTAATTATGCAAAAAATTATTATATATATTATATTAGTTTTAATTATATATAAAAAAAAACGTATAATATTATAAATTTATATTTTAATATAGTTATAAATTATAATTAATATTAAATAAATTAAACTAATATTATATTTATATAAATATATTAATAAAAAAAGGACTTTTTATTATATAAAATATTTAAAATTATAATTAATAAGCTTTTTAAAATATAATAAACATTTAAAGCTAAATATTTTAAAAAAATATATTTAAATATAACTATTATATAAGCATGCTAAAGTATATTTAAATTTAAAACAGTATTAATTTTTTAAAAACTTATATATAAAAGTTTTTTTTTTAATTTTTGCTTATATTTTTAAATAAAAAAAACGTACCCACCCTATTAAAAGGGCACGGAAACGGGGACACATACATAACGTAAAATTCTTCTTCTCAGCCTCTTGCAAGTCTCAAAACGCTCAACGGCTACGGCATTCTCAGAAATTCGCTCCCTCTC